>CAJNDV010011303.1:31408-58274 GCA_905221635.1 Symbiodinium sp. CCMP2456
AATAATTAGAATGGGGTTTTGGGCTCTTTTTATACTATATCCATAAGAAAGAACCCTAAGGGACAACATCGTTTCGGGCTCCTTTATACTATAGCTATGAGAAGGAACCCTAAGGGACAATATGGGTACTCGTTTGAATTATTTAGGCTCCCAAAATTTACCCCCCCCCCCCCAAACGGCTCGGGCCGCCGAGAGGCTCAAAGGGCAAAGACTCCTCCGCCAGCGTGGAGACCTGCTCCGGCCCAGGGCATCTAAGAAGCTTCCGGAGCGTTCCGCTCTTCTCGGACTTCGATGGCTTTGATTAGATTAGCAGGGCTTTTAGCAGGGCTTTGGGGCTTATAAGTCTACTTAAGGCTTGTGGGTTTAGGGGGTTGATGAGGGTGTCATGAGGGTGTCATGAAGTGTTTGGAGGTGTTTAGGACGGGTTAGAGGAGCAGACGGGTTGTATGGACGCTTTTGGATGCTTTCAGGTGCCTTCTTTGGCTTTAGACTTGTATGAGAGATGCTGTAATTCGCGGGTGTCTTGGCTTTAAGGGTTTTCGGGAATATGTAGAGCCTTGGGGTTGAGAGTTGAGGATTCATGGAGTTTCGGGTTTAGGGTTCAGGATCCAGGGTTGAGGCTTAGGGTTCAGGATCCAGGGCTTATAGGGCTTATAAGGTTTTAGTTTAGGGTTTGGGGTTTTAACTATCGGGGTTCGAAAGAAGAGCTTCAGACGCCCCTAGGACTTTAGGAGAAGCGGTGCAGTGAGGAGCGGCCGGGCCTGAAATCGGTCGAAGCTGCCGAAGCCGAGCCGCGCCTTCTCAGGCCGATGCTTGGATATGTTTTGTGGGTTGAGGGCTTGGGGTTTAGGGTTTAGGGTTTAGGGTTTAGGGTTTAGGGTTTAGGGTTTAGGCTTGGGGTTGTAGGGTTTAGGGGTTTAGGACCAAGGACTTACGGGTTTGTCCCAACAGTGGGAACTGACACGCGCTATGAGTACATTGCATATAGAGGTTGTCGACCCAGAGAGGAGGACTGTTGAATATGTGGCTGTCGGCTGGCCAGAAGCCGAAACAACTAGACCCGAAATTGCAAATCCTTGAAGCCGACTGGCGTATCCTCAACTCTCCAGCCCGGAACCCTGGCTTCGAAGCTCTAAGTCTCAATCGACTTGCGCACCCTGTATTCCCACGGCATCCCTCAGCCCCCGCCCTGCGTCAACTCCGGAACCATGGAAGGACCAAGACTTTTGCTGGCGCTACTTGTGAAGGTCCGTCAGGCCTTCAGCTCCTCTAAGGACGTGCTGAGCCGCTTCATATCGATGATCTGGCCCACCTGCCGCTAAACCCGAAAGTCCAGGATTCCAGCACTTTCGTGGACATAGGGCTTTAGAATTCGGAGTTCGGCTCTCCTTCTATCCTAAATCTCAGACCCAAGTCCTTGAGCGGCTGCAAAACGGCCGTGCCTCGGGCATTTGCCAGCTGACTTGGGCCGCCCGGCAGTTGACCCAGCAGACCTCCTCACCTGCAGCTGAGTCACTCAGGGAGTTCGCGGTTGAGTTTACAGTGCTTGCATAGTGGTTGGAGTCTGCAGCCTCTAAATTTTCATCTTTACTACTGGAGTCTTGAAGGTAGTGGTATGATTATAGCATAGGGCCCTGTAGATCTCAGTCAAGCGCTCACACATGGGTTTTCAAGACTCTCCACGGACACAGGCTGCTTCACATCTGCCTTCATGCAGGAGTATGTTGCAACATGCTGGCATCGAAGGACTGTGCTGTAGGGGCCTTGGGAATTCGAGAAGGGCTTTGTGGTATATCTGACCAAGACTAGATCAGGGACCGTAAGGGGCCACCCTGAGTAACTATTCCAACCTTGTTTACATAAACCCCTTTAAAGCCCCATGGAATCGCAAAAGCAAATACTTCATACAATCCTATTCTGCCCGGGAGCTGGTTCCATCCAGGTAGGTGGATTGCAGCCAAGCCGGACCACGTTGGTCCCAGTCCTTGGTATGGCACAGGAGGCAGTGTCACTATGTAGGCTCAAGTGCCCGACGGAAATAATTGTACCGGGAGCCGTACTGGGCCCACAGGAACAGCCGGAAATGCACTTCGAACCCCGAAACATCGAAGCAACAGCCCGCTCCAAGTCTATTGGGTTACGTGGATAGGGAGGGGAGGAATACTATAATAGACCATACTATACCATAATACACTATAACATACTATAATTATACGCGATAATGTGCTGTAATGTATGCTGGTATTCTATAGCACTCTTATGT
The DNA here is from genome assembly GCA_905221635.1 of Symbiodinium sp. CCMP2456. Lineage (NCBI taxonomy): Eukaryota > Dinophyceae > Suessiales > Symbiodiniaceae > Symbiodinium > Symbiodinium sp. CCMP2456. Next base: position 33,672 of record CAJNDV010011303.1, read on the forward strand.
ACTTAGTACTTATGTACTATGATGTGACATAGTAGACTACAATACACTATAATATACTACAATGCACCATAATGTACTATAGTGTACGGTCATATACTATAATGCACTACCTTGTACTAGAGTATACAAAAAACCTTTCCATTCGCCACTCCATGCACGGAGCTGCGCCCAGGAGGTAGGCACATCCTTGGCCGAACTGAGGCTTCAAGGGCTCTAGGGATGTTTAAAGATCCTGTAAGGGATCTATCAGGGTTCGAAAAGGCATCTCTAAGTGTTCTGGGTTAACGGATTTATTTTAAGTGCTGCTACAGGGCTTTATAGACGAGCTAGCGTTGAGGATTTAGGGCTGTAGGGGCCTGTAAACGTCAATCTGCGGTGATGCGTTCCTGTACCAAAGACGACGCGGCTTAAGGTATCAGGCCATGGAGAGGTTTTCACTTGCTACAAGAACTTTCGCCGGGCGTCTGCGTCTCCAGCTCTTGTATCCGATCCTGCGCGAGCTTAGACGGGCTTAGACTTCGGGCCGTCGGGTTTGCAGGCTAGGCATGGGCTTTATGCAGCATCTTTGGCCATCGGGTTTTGTGTCTTACGTAATGAGGATCAGGGTTCCATTGACGGCTGGGACTCAATCCAAGTCTGCGCCAAGTTCGCGTCTGAGAATCTTTGCATGCGGCTTGCTGGAACGGAGCTGCCTGTTTCTCCTCCGGCCGCTACGGCTACCACTGCAAGGTTTACAGAAAAATATGGCCTCGATGTAGTACGGTAGTCCACCACCTACATGCCACACCAAAGACGTCGGTCTTTGCTGCCGGTGTCAGCTCGTCCCTTCCCAGTCCCTCGCCAGATTCATGCCGAAGGTCCTACAAGTACAAGTTCCTCTAAATCTGAGAAGCGATGAATTCTGGGCATCGGCAGCGATGCCGGGTGTCCCCATCCAAACCGACAGTTACAATGGCGACAGCATGTTGAAACAGCGATCTCAATGACAGCTCTCAGTGCAAACAACATGTAGACTGAGCATGGGGCTCTCACTGCCTTAAACTCGTTCAATATCCTTTCGCCTAGGCTTCTCGTTTTCTATGCGATACTCATAACCGTGACGCTTGAATCCTACCTATAGTCTCCATTGTAGTTCCTTTTTGGGGATACCTCATAAAATCCTTAATATCTACATAATTGGTGTTGGACAAAGGCGACGCGGCACTCTTCTGCCAGCCTCCATGGTGTAGTGCAGCTGCTTGAGGTCATCGCCTGCATGCTTCGAGTCCCCAAGCCGTCAAACCCAAAGGGTCCAAGTACTAGTATAGTATATACTTTTGGGGCCCGAATATCTACTAAGTACCTACTATAATGGTACTTGGACCCTTTGGGAAAGGCCGATGGTGGGTTTCCCAACTTTGCGGTAGGACAGTAGTGGTTCTTATGACTGAGGCTCTTGCTATCTAGGGCTAGGGTATTCCGAGGTCATGCGTTTTCTTGGGCACACAACACTTCCAAGGCTTAAAGGACACCAGTCCGCTCTGAAAGGGTCCCAACTCTGATCGGCCCGAGCACACTATAAACCCCCTGAAGGCCCGAAGCCCCGAACCCTGAAACCCAAAGGAAGGGGCCTGAATTTTCAATAGGGCTTTGGGACCCACTATACTAGAATTATAACAAGGAACCACCAAAATAGTATGACTCCTCAAATCCTGAGCCATACACTCGAAAGTGCTAAAGCTTAACTCACAGCCCGGGCACTCTCCTCCCTGGACATCTCCTTCGCCACCTCGGAGCGCAGCAGCTGTCCGAGAGTGTTCGAGATCCGCTTGGCCTCCTGAAGGCAATGGGGGCTCACGAAACTTCGTCGGCTCTACAGGGAGCTATACAAGCCGGCGGGGTGGTGTCTAGGTCTGAACTATATCAAATTTAGCTGGAAGCCATGCAGCTGGTGTGAAAAGTTACTGGGGGTTTAGGGGTTTAGGGTTTTGAGGCTTTAAGGTTGAAGGGCATCTCGTCTTTCGAAGCTCAAAACATCGGGGCGTTTTTGGGGGCCATGGGCTCCGATGACCTGGAATCCCAAGCCAGAAGCCCACTCCCCTCACCCCAACACCTCAAAACACCACAAACCCTGTAATCCCCACTTAGGTTAGGCTTCATAGTTGGGGGTTTCCGAAAATAGGGGACCCTAACTATATAATAGGATCCTTGTTATACGGACCCCAAAATAAGGTGCCTTAATTTTGGGAAACTCCCAGTTATCTTCAGGAGAAACCCTAAACCCTAAACCCTAAACCCTAAAGGAGCATCCAACCCTACAGTCGTCGATCCGACCCAGGCCTTGTGTGCGGTGATGAGGCACTGGCGATCGGGCCGCTTTTTGATGGACTCATAGAGCACTCCCTCCGGATTCTCCTTGGGTTTTGAAGCTTTCTTGGGCTTGAAGGTCCGAACCCTAACAAAAGGCCCTCAATAATTTGAATAGGGTTTTGAGGTATATTCTACTATAACTATAAGAAGGAACCCCTAAAATAGTACCGCGATACATATTGGTAATTTTTAGGCTCCTATATATTAGACTCTACAAATCCTCAGTGGTTGTGAGCTTGCTGTTGTTGTCGTAAGGATTGCTTTGGTTGCATTTTGGACTTAGTATCTAGAGACTTGGGCTTCGCGGTTCAGGAGCTGAAGTCCTAAACCCTATGATACCTAAACCCTATAATACCTAAACCCTATAATACCTAAACCCTATAATACCTAAACCCTATAATTCCTAAAACCCTCTGAAGTTCGAGGGTTCTGCAGGGTTTCGGCGTTTTGGGTCTTGGCATTGGGGGTTTCGGGGGTTCTTTGCAGGTTTCGGCCTGGACCTTGGAGGCAGCACCCCAAAATCCTCAACTCCAAAATCAAAAAGCCGCACAACCCCCTCCACCCTAAGAGACCCCTCAACTCGAAGCGACCTAGAAATGGCAGAAACCTACACCCCTCAAGACTCTACCTCCCCCCAAAAATCAGTTTAGTGCAAAAAAATCGAAAGAAGACCCTCAACCCGAAACTCTAAGAATCAGCAAACATGCTCGAGCTTCCCAGTGGTGGGCAGCAGCCACAGAGTTGCGCACAGCTGCTGCGGAGAAGTGGCGGTTGTGCCAGCCGAAGATGTCCAAGTAAATGGTGGAGCGGAAGTTCCTCATAATTAGGGGTTTCGTCTTCGAGTAAAACAATGATTAGAACAGGGTTTTCGTCTCCTTTATGGTATAATCATAATAAGGAACCCCTAAGAGACTGATTGTAATTATTTAGGCTTGTATATTAGCCCCCTCAGACCCTGAAGAGTCCCTACTCGTATGTAATCATAGCGTACTGGGCCTACGACTTTCGGGCTGATGCCGTGCAGGCTTTGCTTGCGGTCTCGGAGATCATGGCTTACTGTACAGTAGGGCCTGAATAGTTAGAATAGGGTTTTGGGGGTTCCTTATTATTATTATCATGGCTTAATGTACAGTAGGGGCCTAAATAATTAGAATAGGGTTTTGGGGGCTCCTTATTATAAATTAGAAGTAGAAGATACCGCCAAACCCTGTTCTAATCAACCCCCCTATATCAGTCTGTAGTGTAGGGACAACTCAGAGATTGTAGTTGCTGTCGACGTGTCTCGCAACGTCAAACACAACGGCATCCAGCCCACCCCACTAATGCCCTTCCTGAGGGCTCCTTATTAGAAGTATGACTGAATGGCCCCAAAACCCTAGTCTAATTCCGAAAGCCCCTACATAAATTCAGGTTCAAGATATTTTTCCCCGAACCCTCCACAAAAGGGCCCAAGGCTCAATGGCAAGCCGGAGCCTTCGATTAGGGGGGAAGCCACCCGCAGGATCACGCAGATCCAGACCATGTGCCCCAAGCAGGCGATCAAGGCAAGAGCCCAGGGGAGCCAGGCCGGAATCACCTAGGGGGTTTATGGGTTCAGGGGTTTAGGGCTTTAGGGTTTTAGGGTTTAGGGCTCAGAGCTTTAAGGCTCCGATTTATTTTTTGGAGACGGGTTGCTGTCCTTGTAACTCTTCTTGCTAGCTTCCATGGTAGCTGGGGTGTGACTCGCGATTCCGTTGCGTAGTGCCGCTGGTGAAGACTATGATGATGATGATGGCGATGATGATGATGATGATGATGATGATGATGATGCGATACCATTGCATGTTTTAATGCGTCATGTGCTCAAGAAAATGTAGGCCACCGACAAGTGATCCTTTTCCAGCCCTTCTCGGGTCGAATTTGTCACAGAAGCGCATCCCAGCAAACTAGTTCAGAGTCCCTCTATCCTCTACCAAACGAGGTGTTGCCTCTTTGGAAACCTATCTATGCATATAGAGCTTAGCCTGATAGAAATGGCCCAGGTTTAGGCCAAAGCAGTACGTAGCTCAAAATGGGAATCTCCAGACGACACATGAAGAAGCTAATCCTTTTCCAATAACCCCTTGGGAAAGCTTTCTGGTTGTCAATCCAGAACTACAAATCCACAACCAGATCGAATCAGCCCATCGCCCCGCCCGGCGCCTGGTCGCAAGGTTTGATGCCCCCCGCCCCGTGGTTCGTCCTGGCTGCAGAGAGGTGGATCGCAATCCCAGCGAAGAAGGGCGGCAGCAGCAGGGTCAGATTCACCAGGCGGCGCTCCTGGACGGGGTGTCGGCCTAGATACCTAAATAAGTTGAGGATTCAGAACAGCTTGTGCAGGATTTGAAGATGACAGGCTCGATTCGTCATATGTCACAAGGTTTCTGTCATTCACAGCATGAACTCCGGGCTACGACATAGGAGAATTGTGCCGCAAGCAGGAGTGTGCCTGTCGACGTTTTGATGATATGTAACTACAGCATCCAAGCTTGACATTTGCACAGCAAGGCGGGTTATCATGGAATCGTTGTTGTGTTGGGGTTCGGGGCTGAGGATCCAGGGTTGATAACATGTTGAGTCAGAGGGCCTTCTTCGAACGATTGCTGCAGGTTTCCGTCTCGAGTGCCCTACATCCAGTTTGAGAGGCCCACGCCACTGGCGCGTTCTTTACAGGCTGGTTCTCGTTCGCCCTACTCAAGGAAGCATGGGACCTCCGTGGCCCAGATCTTGAACTCCAAAGATATCGAGGGCCACTTGGGACCCCAGGACTTCTGTGTGCGGTGACCCTGAAGCGGCTGTTCCTACGTCTCGGGCACTCGTAGGTTGAGATCTTAGCATGGGGTGCAAGGAACATGCACCACTCCTGGATGCTGCAGAACAAGTCTAACCTGAAGAGTGTGGCGGAGGAGAAAGCTCCAGCTAGCAGGGAGAGCCATGCGGCCCCAGGATTCTGTCCACGGACAGGCCAGTGATCCATTTTCGACATGAAATGTCCCAGGGAGTAGTAGCAGCATACCATAAGCATCTGCTGACATGCTACGAGCAGGCAGATGCGTGCGTAGGCATCGAAGCAGCAATAACCCCTCTGAACACGCCGCAGCATCCAGAAGTGCGAGTGCATCACGGCACTGCGGCCAGGACCACCGTTGTCTGAGTTCTCGAGATGATGCAGGACCTCCTCGCCAGCATAGGGGGCATCTGCGAGCCAGTCGACAGCTGCCGTCTTCTTCGCGCCCTTCACCCGGCCCTTCCGCTGCTGGGCGGAGGGGAACGGAACCGTTCGGTTCGCCGAGGCCGTGTTCTGAACCGAGGGAACGCTTTCCATCTCGGTGTCAAAGGGCACGATGAAGGCCGGAGGCTGGAAGAAACGCCCAGTACCACCGGCCTGCATGTAGCTCTGGTAACCCCCGAAAGCCCCAAGACCAAACTCTAGACTCCACAGTCCCCAACCCCCTCACCCCACCCTATCTCCCAAGTTGCCTCGAAGTTCTCCTGCTCCCTTGTGGCATCCTGGACGTCCTTGAGCGTGGGCACCGGCGGCCGAACCGCCTGGGTCAAGATCTTGACCTGGACTCTCAACACTGCCAGGGCAGGGAGGAGCCTATTTTGGAGTTGGGCCTTGGGCAAATTGGGGCACTGCCCGGGGTTTCAGCTTGAGGGCTGAGGATATCATTTTGGGGACTTTGGGCTTGGGGCTCGGCCCTGAGTGGTTCTTACCTTTGTACCTTGGAGCTTGCTCTACGCTGTCTGTTGTGAGTCCTAGGCTTTGCAAGGGCTCCTGGGACCAGCTGTGGCGCCAGGTGTCAAAACAAAACCAAAACGCCCATAGTCCCAACCCCGACGCAGGCTCGCCTTCGCCGAACGTTGGGAGATGGAGCCGTGCATTCCTAGCCACACGCAGAGCATCCCAAAGGTGATGCAGGCGAAGACCGTGTTGTTCCACATCGGCAGTAGCCATCTGGGCTCTGGAGGGAAGGCCGGGTAGCCCACAAAGATGAAGTTCATGACAGCTGTGACGACCAATGCGCCCACCAGGATGTAGTTATCCATGGAGGAGGTCGATAGTCCAAACACGTCGTGGACATCCTCGCGAAAAAGTCCCCACTGTGCCAAGCGCATGCTCTGCACCTGGTAGATACAGGTCTGTCTCTGCTCCGCATCGAATTTAAAACGATCCAGGTTGTAGTAGTACACAGAGGCAGCAGCGCCTGCTGAAGCAACAACGGGTATCTCCATGATAAAAGGAAAAATGCGCGCCTTTCCGCACCGGCTATTCCGCCGTCTCAACTGTGAGCCTAGCGCTGATGCCCGGGCAACTCGACGTCCACATGTCAAAATCTCACCGACAGCCCTCCCCGAGCCACGACGCAGCAGAATCTGCAGAAGCTCTGACGCGTAACCATTGAGATTGCTGTTGCTAACTAGTCTTATCATAAACACCCAAATTCTCAAGTCCTGGCGGCCCTAGCCGCCCTTACCCCTGTTACAGAATCAGCCCTCTGCTGATCCCGAAACTCCAGGGATGTGGCTTTGGCAGGGTGATGATGTTCTCCTTCAGCTTGGCCCACTCCTGCTGCAGGCTCTAGACGGTTCGGAGAAGACCGATCTTGAGTTCGGGCCGCCGAAACTCCGCAAAGTCAACCCCAGGCCTCAAACCTAATGTAGAGGCCTACTGTAAATAACTACCAACACTATTTTTTTGGGGGTTCCTGATTATAATTATACGTAGTATGTATGTATGTATGTATGTATGTATGTATGTATGTATGTATGTATGTATGTATGTATGTATGTATGTATGTATATATATATAGATAGATATAGATATAGATATAAATATATATATATATAGATAGATAGAACGGACCCCAACACCTGTTCTAGTTGTTAAGGCCCCTATATTAAATCCCAAACTCTCAGCTTTCGAGCCCCACATCAATGGAACTTCTTTCTGACGAATCACGACATGAGGTCTCCTGGGAGCATGTCAGGGAAGTAGGAAGCCCAAAACCTCAAAACCTCGAACATAGGGGCGTGAAGAAGAAGCAAGTTCAAGAAGGTTTTTTGGGGGTAGTATACTTGTAATAGGAGCTTCAAGAAATAGTATAACAAAGCATTCCGCAAACCCTAACCCCGAAGCCCTAAACCGTGCTACATCAAAGCTCCAAATCCAGGGCTTGGCGTCGTAACCCTAAACCCCAAACCCTAAACCCAATGCCCTAACCTCTAAAACCTAAACCCTCAACTCTAAAACCTAAACCCTAAACTCTACATAAACCCCAAACCCCAAACCCTAAACTCGAAAACCCAAACCCTAAACTCTAAATAAACCCCAAACCCTAAACCCTAAACTCTAAAACCTAAACCCTAAACCCCAAAGCCTAAACCCTAAACTCTAAAACCTAAACCCTAAACCCCAAACCCCGAACCCGAAGCCCCAAACAGGCCTTGGCGTCGAAATAGAGTTTGCAGATCTTGCAAACCAGCTTCGAGGTCGAAAGCCCATCAGAGGCCTCAGGGCTTAGGGGCTTAGGGGCTTAGGGATTTAGGGGGGTTAGGCGTAGGGATTTAGGGGGGTTTCGTGCTTAGGGATTTAGGGGGGTTAGGTCTAGGGATTTGGGGGTTTTCGGAGGGATTTAATTTAAGGGCTCAGGGCTTAGGGATTTAGAGGGTTAGGTGTGGGGATTTCGGGGGGTTAGGAGGGATTCCGAGGTTTAGGGATGAAGGCTTTCGGATTCAGTGATTTGGGAATAGCGTCAAGGTTGAGGGTTCAGGGGGCAGCGAGGATACTGAAAACCTGAAGCTGGTTCCCTGGCCTGCCGGGTCTTCTTTTCGAGGCCCAACCTCGGCTGCCAAGAAAACGATGAGGGGGGGGGGGGGGGGGGGGNNGTTTAGGGGTTTAGGGTTTAGGTGCCTTTTTTCTGAGTTAGGGCGGCTTTCAGGCTTGGGGTTTAGGGTTTATGTGGGGGTTGAGGGTTTTAACAGGCTTTTATAAGGGCTCTTAAAGGGGTTGCTAGGCGGGTTTAGGGTCTACGGGCCGTTGTAATTAGTAATCAGAGAAGGGTTAATCGTAAGCGTGCAAGGCTTCTGTAAGGATTTCGTACAGGGGTCTTACTGTGTAGAACAGGGTTCTGGGGCATATTCTACCGTAAGTGGCACCTAGTGCTCAGGGTTTAGGCGCGGTTTAATCGAATGTTCCTTTCCCTGGTTCCTTGTTAAGGGTTCCCGCCGGTTTTCTGTAAGAATGTTACTATAAAGGAGCCTTGAACCTTAGAAGGTCAGTGTAGTATTGCGATGTTGGCACTTATCGGGGAATGCGACTGCAAAGGATTAGGGCTCCTACACAGTGCAGCGGAGTGAATTAGGGATCTTACTGATGAGGTTTTTAGTTGGTTTGATACTGTGATTATATGGGGGGCCATAGTGTAGGGTATGGGGTTTTCAGGGTCTGCGGCTTTAGGGATCAATTGCTTAACCAGGCTTCCGTGTCCGCGTCACGAAATCGGGAAAAGAATATAGTGGAGGGGCCTTAAGAATTAGAACAGGGTATTGGGGTATGTTATACTATGATTACCATAAGAAACCCGCAAAAAAACAAAACTGTTGGTGATTATTTGGGGGTTTCCGAAAATAGGGGACCCTAATATAGTACCCTAAATAGTAGGATCCTTATTATAAGGACCCCAAAATAAGGTAGCCCTTATTTTTGGAAACCCCCATTTAGGCCTCTACATTTCTCCCCTGGGCCCCGGGCAGCATCTCCACCGCTTCCTCGAGCCGGCCCGCCTCGAGTTCCAGGAAAAGGACTACAGTCGCTTGAAGGTTTAGGGCTTTTTGCGGTTTAGGGTTTAGGGTTTAGGGTTTAGGGGTCTGGAATACGACTTTCAGTGAGGGTTCAAAGGAACAATAGCTGACATAACAAGAGCACTGCGCCTTGGCGTAGGCTGTTGGGCTTCGGGCTTGAGGTTAGGACGTGAGGACTTGATTGAAGGCTTTGGAGCATCTGCAGAGTATATGGTTTGCAACGGAATAGTGTGCGGGTTGTGATGATGAAGATGTGCTTGCTGTTGTTGTTGATGATGAAGATAGTGAACAGTGAACACTGGCAATGCTTGATGTTAGTCTGCTTCTCCTCAGCATCGCAACCGTGGTTCCTCTGGCGATCAAAACTTCGCCAATCTAGGTGCTAACTTTCTGAATTATTGGAATACATATACATATATTGTGTGTATATATATATATACATAACGAAGAACTCACATTATTTAACGAGAACTGCCATCACCACCTCATTCACCCAGCCTGGGCCATGCCATCCACGCGAGCTAAGAGCTCCTCGGCCTCCGCAGCTGGCTGCTACCACTACCGTACCGGGTCCATGAAGGTTACTATGCATAAGTTCTATAAGGGGTTGTAATAAGGGCTCTATAAAGGTTCTACAAGGGTTCTAGAAGGGCTCCAGCAGGGTTCTATGAGGGTTCTATAAGGGTTTAGGGCACTGCAGGTTTAGGGGTTAGAGCTTAAGGCTTAAAGTTTAATGCCCTACTCAGGGTCCATGTGCCTGTACCTTCACGGGCCATGACGGTTACTATTACTACAAGGGGTTCTGTGAGGGTTAAGGGTCTAAGGGTCCATGTACCCCAAATGGTATATACTTCGGCCCTTTCAAGTACCCACATAGGGACTACTTCAAGGCCAAAGTATTTACCACATGAGTACATGGTGCCTGGGGCTATCTTACAGCAAGTCCTCCATGAATTCTACTAGTAAGCCTTATGATTAGTAACACTTTAATAGTAAGCCCCATTCTATTCAGGGTCCTTATTCCTATGTTTTGCTAGCTATATTTCGAGTCGTTTTTTGGTAGCATTGGTGATGTTCTTATAGCACTGGTTCTTCGGTTTATTCGACCAATCCTATTGTGCTGAGTACTGCAGCCACCCACTGCACAGCTCCTGCTTCAGCAAGACACTGTTCGAGTAGAACCGCTGCGAGGAGCCCTCAAGTTTAGGTAGAGCTGGAGCGCGGGTGGACATCGTCCGGCGCGAACACATCCCTGCACACACCGCAACTGCAGTTGGTGCCGTCATCACCCAACAAATCTGATCCAGAACCTAGAACCCTAAACCCGAAACCCTAGAGGTTCGAGCCTGAAACCCCTAAAATCTAGAGGTTCGAACCTTAAACCCTAAACCCTAGGGGTTCGAACCCTATAAACGCCAAAGCCGTAAACCAAGGAAGGCCTCCTTGCTGTAGTCCTCAGTGGCCTTCGGGTCCTGGGAATACGCGAGACCAAAATCTGGAGGAGGGTTGTTGGGTGTTCTTAGTTTGGGGATCTTGGGGTTTAAGGGCTTAGGGGTTTCGGTACTATGTTTTTATGAAAAGATACCCCGGTAGGACCATGAGGGAAGATAAGAAGTGCCACAAAGCTTCAGCGAGCTTCAGGTTCGGCGTGGAAGGCTTAGGTCTCGGGGGGTGTCTGGATTGCAAAGAGCACATTGGGGTTCCCGACCTCTAGGATGACGGCTGGGTGCTGGAAGTGAAAGGCTTTGGCACCATCACCAGCACCATCGTGGCCATGGCAGTGATATGTGGTGATCATCATGGGGTCTTCCTCCGCGGCCTCCTCCTCTCGTCATCCCCGTCCCCCTCGTCCTCCTCCTCCTCCGCCTCGTCCTCCTCCTCCGGCTCCTCCTGCTCCTCCTGCTCCTCCTCCTCCTCCTCCGCCTTCTCCGCCTCCGCCTCCTCCTCCTCCTCCTCCTTCTGACCGGCGGCGGGAGCATCATCAGTTTTGCATAGTTTTGCTCTCCTCACCATCTAAGTCAACCCATTTCATTCTCGACACGGCTATCATTAGGGTCTCATGAAGCTCCTTCGCCAGGCTCCCAAGGAGAGGATTCAGCGTGTCCGCCTGGGCAGACGCTGTGTCGTCGTTGAGACTTTCTTGTGGGACGTAGACTTACACTAACTCCCAAGATGTTTTCGGGTAACGGCCGACTGTTGATTGCATGCACCGCTTAATCAGAGAACTCCAAGCTCCGTGTCGGAGGGGCATTCTGTAAATTCTACGGCACTGTCTGCTTAAAAGATCACGCGGTGATTCGGGGTCTTGGACACTAGCGACCTGCCTTTGGGTTCTGGCAGTCTGCATTGCTTCTTGCTCCTGTGGCCTGTGCCGCTAACACCTGAACGCAGGAGCTCCTCCTTAACCTGTCTTAAAGCCTGATCTGAACCCTGAACCCTTCATCCTGCGGACCTCCCCCCTCCCCCCCCCCGGCTAAACGCACACAACTCTGGGCTCCCCGACCATACCTCCAGGCCTGCGGGCGGAGGGCACGCCGAAGCCCCGGGAACCCTCCGGTCAAGCTATGGCCGAACCAACATGGCTGCCGGCGGGGAGGCTCAGTGCTTTTGGGGTTCAGGGTCAGGGTCCTTCTTTAAAGTGCGGTGGTCAGGGGTGTTTTAGCGTGTAGGGTTTTCGTATTTGTGGCTTGGGGTTTGAAATAGGGTTGAATGTATCTGTAAGGTTTGCAGAGTTTGCATGGGGAATTCGAGCTGGGACTGACTTAACTTTAGGTGGCCTGAGGGTTCTATGGGTTGGAGTCGAGACATGCTTTGCGCATCGCGGCCTTTGTGGTGGGGCTCGGGCTCTGTGCCTTGCGGGCTTTTGCTTCAGAGTTCCCTTACGGCTTTGGAGCGAAGGGCTTCGGGTTGAGTTGCGGCTTTCGGGCTCCGGGTTTACCCTAAACCCTAAACGCCCTAAACCCTACAGCGACTTTTTGCGCGGCTCGCGTCTGTCCTGAGGGAGGACTTCGGTCGAAACCTCCGCCGAAGCCGCCAAAGGCCGAGACCTCGAAGCCTCGGCGCTTGGCGGCGGGGCTCGGGCTCTTGCACGGGAGGCAAGAGAACCTTGGTCCGAAGACCTGCTGATTCTGGCGATAGGGGATAGTTCTCGAACTTCGGGTCCCTTTTTGGGTTCCCCAAATATATTACGGCAGCCTTGTAAGAAGGTCCCTAAAAGGGACCCAGAACTCCCCATAAAGGGGTTGAGCTCGGGGTCCAAGTTCCCGAAGCTGAAAGCCCGAAGCCAGAAATCCCTAAAGCGAGGCTCTTGTCAGGCCGGCTCTCCGATGCGCTGGCGCTTGCTGCCGTGCTTCTCCCGGTGATCCTTCACGGAGGGCCCATAATACCCTTGAGCTGGTACCCGATTTATTTACAAGCACACTTCTATAGTAGCTCGGATAGCTTTTTAATTATGAGGGCGTTCTAAGATGTTACAAGGCTTCTGCTACGGTGTTGAGATGGCTCGCATGGGGCTTTCATAAGAAGTCTTCCCGTTTTTAGGACAGAAACGATCCAGAGCTTGTTGGAATAGGGCTTTGGGAGGAGGCTCTGCGAGGCTCGTGGCGTTTATGCCATCTAAGGTGGTTCAGGGGCCTAGGGGGAATGCTAGGAACGAGGTTTGCGGATCAAACTTAGTACTCCCCGAAAGCAAAGCCCTGAACTCTAAGAGCCCCGGCCCTGCAAGTGAGGCCCCCCGGCCTCGAAAAGCTGCACGAGGGGCTCGCGTTGAAGACTGGATGCCAAACCCACGGGCCTTGGGGATTAGGCGATTAGGTGATTAGGGTTCAGGGTTTGGAGGTTTTGGGGCGACGGTTCAGAGTCGAGGGTTTTAGACTAGGGGTTTGGTTGGGGGCGACAAAAAAACAACTGCTAGGCTCTTAAAGCTCAAGTCTATGCCAGGGTTTATCGAGTCCGGCTTTGCATCGCAACATAAGACTTCAGAATGCCACTGCCAACCGAAGAGCGTGCGAAACGCGGCGTCCTTTGCATCTGGGTCGGCCCTGGCGAACAGTAGGAGACGTGCAATGTCCTTGTGGCCCTCGGTGACAGCTGCAAAGAGCGGTGTTTGTTCAGCTTCAGCTCGCGAGTCCACATGGGCACGGGAGGCGAGCAGCACGGAAACCGTCTCATAAGAGCCTCCACGACATGCAGCAAAGAGAGGCGTGCAGCCCATCCACCTAGCCTCCCGATCAGCACCAGCTATGAGCAGCATCTGTACGATATCTTCGTAGCCATCCCTGCAGGCAGCATGAAGAGCTGCAACGTCCCAGTCTGCTCCTGCGTCCAGCAAAGCCCATGCGACATCCCCATGCCCTTCGGCAGAGGCGACATGCAACGGGCTTCTGCCTTCGCTGTTTAGTCGGTTCGTATCAGCTTTTGCCTTCACCAGCAAGTGCACTACCGCTTCACTGTCTTCTAGACATGCAGCATGAAGGGGCATCTCACCGTCAGGGTCAGGCGCGTTGGCATCGGCCCTTGCTTCCAGGAGCAAGCGCACTATTTCTGCGTGCCCTCCCTCACATGCTGCGACTAGAGGTAGGGACCCGTAAGCAGGGCAGGTATCGGCTTTTGCGCCGGCCTCCAGCAGTAAGCGCACGACTTCCTCGCGACCTTCTGCAGATGCAGCAAGCAGCGGTGTGTTAACGTCGTCCACGATCCTGTCTGCGTCAGCACAGGCCTCGAGCAGTAAGCTCGCGATGTGGCTGTGGCCAAGCACCGATGCTTGGCAGAGGGGCGTGGTTACGTCGTTTGTTTCATTTGTGGTGGCCCAGTTCGGATCCTGAGGTCGGTGTAGGATCGCTTCAACCTCGTCCGCATTGCCATCTGCAGCTGCTGCGATGAGCTCGCGCGCGTGAAGGTCGCAAGGCTCGTCGGGAAAGGACAGGAACACCAGTTGCAAGTCCATATCTTCGGAGAGACGCGCAGTCTCATCCAAGCTGTCACCCTGGTGCACGAGCCTTTGCCTGAACCGTGGAATGCCACACCTGCTCCTGAGGTCCTGCTTTAGGTCTCGCACACACTGTAAGTCTGTCCTGTTCTCCGTGGATATGGTCGCAAGCTCCTCCCCTGTGGCAGCCATCACGATGCGAACCATCTCGAGGGAGAATCTGCCAGCTACTTGCTGGTGCAGGTCACAGAGGAATCCACTGTCGTACAGTCTCACCGCGAGGAGGATTCATATAGGGGTCTTAAACATTGAGTAGGGTTTTGGACCATATCCTACTGTAGGTATGCGTAATCGGGAACCCTGATATAAGGAATGCTACAGTATATGCAGGCTCCATTTGGACAAGATCGCAGGAGCACCTGATGCTCTCGAGTGGGTGGTGTTTGGGGATTGGGGCCGCTTAGGGGTTGGGGCTTTGGGCTCAGGGTTTAGAGTTGCCTTGCAACACTTAGGCACAGGACACCGTGGGAGCATGCGAGCGTAGCAAAACGCAAACCAACAAACTGCACAGCCCTGAATAGCAATCCCCCTTCAAGCCCTTCTGTATGCGGAGTCCTATTAACCTCCGAGTTTTTAAAACCCTCAGCCGCGCCAAAACCACCCTCAAGCCACCGAGCCCAGAAGGCTCAACAAAAAGCCGTAAAAACCCCAAACGCCTCAAACCGAAACCCCTAAACCGCTAAAGCCTAAACCGGGAAAAACGGCCGCAGCTCTTCTTTTTTCGCAGCTGTTACCCCTGCAGGCCGATGCCCAGTTTATCCTCGTCGAAGGGCGAGTCGAAGGAGGAGTCCTTTGGGGCTTTTGGGGGCTGAGGGCTTCTGATGGTAATAGTCTGATAAACGAACTTTGGGGCTTTTGCTAAGGGCTTCTGATGGTAATAGTCTGATAAATGCTTCATAGGATAGGTTTTCAGGGCATGTATGAGGAGGCTTTCTAGGATGTTTGAAGGATTCATCAGGGTTTCATCGGGTATGCATAAGGGTTTTGCAGACGTTTGCAGGGTGCTCTAGGGCTTCATCAGGGTTCTTGATTCTGGATGGGGTCTAGCTCTAGAGTTTTAGAGAGGTTTGTATGAGAATTCCCTAAACCCTAAACCCTACAGTTCTTGGTCGTAGTCTAGAAATACATCTGTTGGGGAGATCAGGGGTTTTGGTAGGGAGCTCTAGCGGCGTATGAGGAACGGCTTTTAGAAGATTCCCAAACGGTTTAGACGGGGTCTTTTGGGCTTCCGTGTCGTCGCGTTCTGGGGTCGGCTTAGAGCCTTCCTTCTTGTGGAGTTTGGGTCGCTCCATTTTGCTTTGCTGAAAAGTTTAATAATCACTTTAGGGTTGGGGGTCAGGGCTTATGGATTTTGCCTCATAGAATTTCGGGCCTTCTGGGTTGATGGTTTGGGGCCTTGTTTACAGGACTAGGATTTAAGCCTTGCTTGGCTTCCGGTGAAGGGAGTTTGGTCGCAAAAGGCTCTGAAAGGGATCCTTAAGCGGGGTTCATAAGGGCTCATCGGGTTCTGTAACATGGGGGCCTTATCAATTAGAGTAGGGTTCCTTTAAGCGTATAGGCGTTGAACGCAGAGCTTCAGGACAGGGCCAAAGCTTCAAAGCTAGCACGGCAGGTCGTCCAGGGCTATAGCCCCAATTGAGGCACTTCTACCCGCATTCGTCAGAACCCTGAATCCCCAAAGTCTGAGGGAAGTGAGTGCTAGTAGATGCTCGGGCACCCTGTCTCCATTTAAGACAGGGAATGGACAGGAGATGCTAGAAAGGGCTTCTACGGCCAGTTTCGGTGCTTCCGCCCGTGTTTGTGTCGTGGTTGCGCTGCGGTGCTTTGACCTACAGCTGGGATCCGAAATGCTGGTGCAGACAAGATTCCCAGCCGTTGTACTGGGTGTAGTCCTCAGCCTCCTCCAAGAAGGTCGCTGTTCAAACAGTCAGCTTAGCACTCAGGGAAGTTGTCATGGTAGTCGGTCTGAAGACTTCCTCATAGTTACTGTTCCCGCTGCAGGCCCAATACAGTTTACCGCAAAGCCCCTATCTCCGTTCAGACTGTGAGGCAGCTAAAAGCCTCAACAAGCCCTTAATAGAGGGTTGATGTAGGGTTTTAATAGGGTTTATTAAATTCATATAGGGTTAATTTTGGGTTTGTGTAGGGTTTCTGCAGGGTTTATATAGGGTTAATATAGGGTTTATATGGGGTTTAGGGTGAGATCCGTCAACCCTCAAGCTTGCACCCTGAAGCGTCAGCCTCATCGTCATCCCAAGGAGCCCACCTCGGCTTCGGATTTGGAGAGCGCGTAGGGTGGGATGTGAGTTTGGGGTTAAGGGTTTGGGGGTTTGGGGCTTAGGGATGTCTACAGGGTTTTGGGGTTTTGGGTTTGGGGTTTTAGGGATGTCCAGGGTTTAGGGATTCCGGGTTGCGGAAAGGAGCGGGCCCGGGTTTCGGGGCCGTGGAACATAACAAGCGAGGAACTTGTACTATCGCTCTTTTACACACTTCTCAGCTTCCATATCTACATGCCGGTGGTTGTCCAAATTCGGGTCTGTTCCCAATCTACATAGCGTGCCGTATTCAGAACAAATTTACGTAGGATTCCCCGCAAGGACCACGGTTTTGACAGTTATCGCATCGAAGCTGGCCAAACGGCTCTCTTGCGGCATTCGGAAAAGGGGGGGGTGGGTGGGGGTGGGTGAGAGCCGGAGGGATTTAGGGTTTAGGGTTTAGGGGAGCTTTGAAAGGAGTATACTAAAGACCATGCCCATGCTTTGGAGTGGCTCGAGGAAGACTCCACTCTTCCTTCATCTGAGGTTTTGCTGTGTCATGCGAAAACATACCAAACCAACTACCTGCATCCCCCCTGCCCCACAGATGCATCATTGAACATTCAAATGCTTTGACAGAATAACTATGAATCCCTGAACGCTAAGCCGTGCAACATGCCGAGTTCGGATGTCCAGCTGGACCATGCCCCTTTAGGGCATGGCTGAGACGATGTGACTGCCATGTCTGTCTTTACTACGACCACCTCCATCATGATCATGATCCACGATGCATGCATGGCTGGAATTGCAACGTACAGCATGACTAAAGCTACATGTCTACTGTGACTGTGACTCTTGCTACTGTTGCTTCTGCCGCCACTCGTCCGGTACTACTGCTACATGTGCGACGATGACAAGCACGCGATACGGCGATTACTACGAGTACTAGTCTAACAATTAGCGCTACTAGACATATTATATTCTTGCCATCACAATACAGTCGCTGCATTGGTTCTGCCGCCTTGTACCATCATGACTTGCTGTTACTAGTCAACGTCATGCTGTCACTGGTACTCTTGTGGCTACCATCATTCTGCCGGCTGTAATTGCTTCTGCACTGGTGCTGCGATCGTTGATGGTGAGTACATTTGCGCGTGCCAACATTGAAGGTGCTGCTGCTCACGTCAGTCTTGCGCATTGCTATTTGGCTCTTACCGGTGCAAGTTCAACACGATGCAAAGCCATCTGAAACCTCAAGCACCAGACAGCCAGGGCACCCTTCGTCAGCATCCCGCATCTCATCCTCCTCCTTGTCATTCAATGACTCGTCCAAGTCGTCCCAAACATCGTCGTCGTAGGAGCCCATGTTCTCCTGGGGGTAAGGCTTAACGGTTCAACGAGCTCTCAGGATTACAGACAAGAAGGCTTCAGGCTTCGGGGATAGGGGTGTATAGGATTTAGGGTTCAGCCTTCGTTCAGGAGAGGCTCGGGGTAGCTGTCCTTCATGCTGGCAGCAGTCATGCCGAGGCCGGGAGATTGAATCTACGATCTCTAGTAGAATCCGAAATCCCCTCATACTCTGTATGAGGAGTTGTCACGAAAACACCTTGTCGCGAAGGCTCGCTGGTTAGATATCGCCGCTTCTGCACCCGGGCAGATGCAGATGATTCTTGAGGCTCCTCCCTTCTGATAAATCCTACCCAAACCCCAAAACCCCCAAAACTATAAATCCGAAACCATTAAAAATTAAAAGCTTACCATCGCCGCCCCACCCCCGGAAGCCTCCTGGAAGAACTCGCGCAGCTCCTTCTCCGTGAGCCTCGGAGTTTGAGGTTTACGGCTCAGCCCGTTTTTTTTTGCTTTTTTTGGGGCGTGGGTGTTTTGGGCTTAGGGTGTTTGACTTGTAGGGAACACCTAGATAGGGATGGAAACTCACAAAACCGCGTGCGAGAGCGCTCAACCACAAACCACGGGTGTATCGTCACTACTGATCCCAAAACCCTATAAGCACTGAGCTCTCGGCCGCAAGAAAACCAATCGCACACCATGCCAAAATAAGCAGGAGCTTCAGTACGCTGTGAGGCTCACGAAAGCCATGCCACACCCCAGGGCTGCCCGTCTGAAGCCTTAGACTCCTTTGGTAAGAAAGGAAGCTGACAAGAAACAACCCAGAGCTCCTCAAGCCTGACATCATCTGTCTGGTGCTTAGTAGGGAATGGGGGAATGGGTTACAGGGACTACTATAAGGGACCTTAAGGGACTATCATAGGGATCTACTAAGCACCAGACAGTCATCGCTTTCTGGGGAGTCGGCTCCCTCTGATCTTCCTCGGCAGCCTCCTCTTCGCGCTGCACGCGCGCCGGGTCTGCCGGTGTCTGCCTGAGGCTGTCATTGTGTAGAGTTCACCGGCTCCGTGTTCAGGAGTTTATAGAGTTTAGGGTTACAGGATACACGGAGTTGTCCACTCTTTGCGGCCTTCAGGTCCTTCAGGGCCTGACGGCTACCAGGGGGTCTTGGGATGTAATACTTTGGGGTTGGAGGTCGTTCATGAGTTCTTGCGGCTGAGGGCCTGCGAAGGTTTGCACGGGTTGAGGGTGTAAGTAAGGTTGAAGGATGCGGCAAGATTTAGGCTTAAGTTCGGATGTTGACGTTCGTGGTTCCCAATGGTCTAAGAATGATGCAACAAGACTAATTAAAACAAACATGCGCGCACATTGCTGTCACTGACAACTATCTCGGTTGTCGGTGCGACGACGACGATGACAAGGAGTATGACGACTGGCAGTGCTGCAAACCTTGAATCCTGGGTCTGGGGCATACCCCTGTTCGTTGGCGGATTACCCCTAAACTGTAACCCTGAATAAGCCCTCCCAAACCCCGAAGCAGGAGGCCCTGGCTTCCACACAGGCTTCGGTGCAGCGGCTCTCTTCGCCCTCCAGTCCTTCCCAACAGGTGGAGAACTTGGGGTTAGGACGGAGTGTGTCTGGTTTCAATGCGAGGGTGGAGCTCCATGGAGCTCCGCTTTCAAATTCTCGGACTTGAAGTGCAGAATAGCGCAGCTTTTCCGTTTAGAGGTTCGGCGTGGGCGCATTAGCCTTGGCTGTTTTTTTCACGCTTCGGCTTCAAAGATGTGGAAAAGATTGGTGTTGGCCTTGAGGCCTTCGGCCAAGCAACTTCCAAAAACTCCTGAAGGTCAACCTTTCCAACCCTTCTTACTTCCCCGGATGCCTGTCTATATACCCCTCGTTCTCTACATCGACAAGCCCCCACTGGCCACCACACACCCGAAGCCCGAAATCCTTATCCCCGAAACGCTGAACCCCAAGACAAGCTAACGTAGGTTTAAGTTGGGCCATCCTGTGCACCATTTTTTGGACTCAGCCCACAGTCCTTCGACGTGGGGTCAAAACCTGGGTTTGAGCGAAAGAGTGGTTCGGAGGCTTCGGCAGGGGGCATGTGCTTAGATGTGCAGATGTGGGTGGATCCGGCAATCTTTGCTTGATGCTGGCTCCTGGCGGGGTTGCATTTTCGTGCATCGAATTGAGCAATTAGTCACTAGTCCGTGCCTGCCCGAAATATCCTTCATCACGCTATGTGGCCGAGCCATGCAACGAATGAACCTCCCTCCGAAAACCAACAATAACGTCACTAGCGCTCGCAAATCAATTTTGTTCTCATACACCCGTATAAAGCAGTTGAGGACGATGCAACTACACTAAGTACACATAGTGTTGGCCCACTCTCTGCTGCCAGGCATGCGGCCTCGGGCATGGGTTTCCCACGATCCAAAGCACCCGGTCGCTTTACAAGGTCATAAGTTTCGTATATCATCCTGAACATGCCAGAAAGAGTCAGAGCCCTTTGTGGCTTCGGCATAATCATCCGGGCAGGCGTGAACTCACCCGCACCCTTGACAGTCAACATATCTTTGATGGCCACTCCCGCGGAAGCCGATGCTTCAGAAGTGGTGTTCTTCCCAATCGTCCCTCAGGATGACCAGGTAATCCTCGTCTTCCCAACCATACCAGTAGGCATCTTCGTCTTGATGGTCATAGTCATAGTGCCGTTCATTTTCGTCACTTGGAACTGGATTGCACGTTCCTTCGGCTCCCACGGCCTCAACATCATCCGGTCGTGTAGCCCCCACACGATCATCGAGGTGGCTGCTGCCCGCTGACTCATCTTCACTGTTCTCGGTGTCACTCCTGTCCCAGTGATGCGATCCAATGTCGCAATACTCCGCATGCCACACGTGCTCCCTATCGTCATCTTCTGATTCGGAACGATCTTGCTGCTGGTGTAAGCCCATCCTGTGATACTTTGCCCACCCCAATCCGAGCAGAAAGCCCAACACCCCTGCACATAAGGAATGTCCCGGAAAAACCATAAAAAGTAAGGCCTGACAAACTTGAACCCTCAACAACCTAAAGCGCCCCCAACCGGGCCCCCGAGCGTTCCAGGCACCGAACACGCTCCTGGCAGGTTGCTTTTCGGGAGCATCAAATTGGGCTTAAGAATTTTGCATAGGTGTTTAGGGCGCAGGCTTAGGGCTTCTGGCCTTGCCTTAGGGTCAAGGTGTTTAGGGTTTCTGAAAGCATCTCGACCGTAAAAGTCAGACAACAGCGCTGCAGATTCCTGACGGATGTCTGTGCCACGTCATGGTCTGACTGACGGTATCGACACATAGGAGCTACTACTGTAGGAGAACACTCACCTGCAAGCAAACCCTAAACTCCAAGCCAACCCTTACTTGGAGTCCCTGGGACGCTCCTCGAAGTCAGCGCCCTTCGTTGTAAGCTTCTGACCTTTTCGGATCGAGGGAAAGAGAAGGGTACGGCGAGCGAGGACAGCGGTTGTCCGGCTTGGAGATTGGGAGTTGCAGCTTGGCGGCAGCTCCCCTTCAAGCAGCTACGCCAGGCAAGCAGGTAATCTCAACTGCTATGCGAAGTTCCCCACAACATTGGGCCAAATCGCACCCTAAAGCCCGGACCCTACAGCTAGACAGGACTGAAACGCGTTGACGAATCCCAGAGAATTCGGAGTTTGAAGGTTTACGAAGCCCACCTCAAACCTGCAAGCCTGGCCCAACTCTGAAACCCTGGCCGGCTTCGTCGCGACTTGCTGCGCTCCCCCGAGCCACGGGCATCGAATCGCAGCGGCTGTGATCTGCTTCCTAGGAAACTTGGAATTGAGATTCCGAGTTTGTGACCCCTTAAACCCTAAACCCTAAACCCTAAACCCTAAACCCTAAACCCTGAGATTCCGAGTTTGTGGCCCCTTGCCCCCCCACCCCGGTTTCGAACGAGGCCGCGACCCCATTCGGGCCTCTTTGGGCCCACAAAGCAGCGTCAACACCTGAGGGCTTTAGGATGAGTGAGGACTAAGAGCTAAGAGCTACCATACGGAATTTCAGTCAGAAGCAACATCTGCTACCATCCCCAGACAGAATCCATAAACTCTACTTCCTCTATATATGTAGACCCTAAGACCATGCAACTCCTACTCCTAAACTCGAAGGCTCCAGCCCCAAAAAGTGAAGCCTAAAAGTTAGAACCCCTTTGAAGTAATCCTTAGGGTTTAGGGTTCAGGGAGTTTAGGGTTTAGGGTTTAGGGTTTAGGATAACATACATGGGAACCTTGACTGCAACCCTTGTATTGTATGTGGCCCTTTGTTATATGAGGGCTTCCGAAAGTAGGGCACCCTAATATCAAAATAAGGTACCCCTTGTTTTCGGAAGCCCCCATCTAGAACCCTAAACCCTACGACCCAAAACCCATATAATTAGAACCTAACCCTAAACCCTAAACCCTAAACCCTAAACCCTAAATCCTAAACCGTCCTTCTTGGAGCCCCTGAATGTGTGCGGAGCCGGGCTCCCCCGCGCTTCCGCCCTTGTCCGCGCGAGCCGTCCTTCCAACCTCGGCCCGAACCCCGTAGGGTTTAGGGTTTAGGGTTTAGGGTTTAGGGTTTAGGGTTTAGGGTTTAGGGTTTAGGGAAGCACGGAGGGCGGGTTTGAGTTTGGGGTTTCTATGGGTTTTGGGTTTGGGGTTTCTATGGGTTTAGGGTTTAGGGGTTTCTATGGGTTTTGGGTTTAGGGGTTTATAGGGCTTTAGGGTTTTGGGCTTAGGGTTTATAGGGTTTTGGGTTTATAGGGTTTTGGGTTTAGGGTTTTAGGGTTTAGGGTTTTGGTTTTTTTGGGTTTTGGGTTTATAGGGTTCTGGGTTTATAGGGTTCTGGGTTTATAGGGTTTAGGGTTTAGCTCTTGGGTGCTGGGTTGGGGTGTGGCGAGCGATAAGGGTTCCGTAAGCAAGGAGATGCTTCGGGCTTTTGGCCTTAAAAGGATGAAGGTGCAAAGCCCAAAGGCCAAAAGTATCGAACTCCGAGACCTTTAAACGAAGCCTTCGAAAACCCCTGCTTTGAGCCCGAAACCCCGTAACCCTTGAACTGAACCCCAACAAATACCTACAAGCCCTGAGCACGACAAACTCAACTCCGACACCTCCCCGACAAAGCTGTCTAGGGGAGTCAACTCTCGAGTTTTGAGCTCCGCACCCTCCGACGTGTCTGAAGAATTAGGGCGTATGGGGCTTAGGGCGTTGAGGGTTTAGGGTGCTTAGGGCTTCGGGCGTTTAGGGCTTAGGGGGTGTAGGGCTTATACGGTCTAGGTTAGTAGATATCCCCTCAGTACATGGCCCCTCCTTTTGCAACTCTCTTGCAGTAACCTTTTAAAGGAAGCCCTCAAACCTAAACCCCTAAACCCTAAACCCTAAACCCCTAAACTCGGAAACCCCGAAACCCCTAAACCGCGAAACCTCTAAAGGCCCAGACCTCTAAACTCCAAAAAAGGGCCCCTAACCATTTTGCTGAGGACCCTGGCACGGCGTAGGTACTCCGTGGCATCCCGGGGCCAGTCCACGAGAACGACCTCAGTGTGTTTTTGTTGGGGGGTCCTTTTGGGGGCTTAGGGATTGATTAGGCCTTTAGGGATTTGGGTGTTGAGGGGTTTTGTAAGGCCTTCAGGGGCTATAGGGCTTTACAAGGCTTCGGGGGTTGCTGGGTTTCGGATTTGGGGGATAAGGCTCCCAAGGCTCATACTAGCTTTTCTCACGGGCATCAAGCTCCCGCTTAAGAGGTACCATGCTGTTGATGGCACGTCTAGGAACTTCTTGCAACCAAAACGGCGCAATTTCGGGGATCGAGCCTTTTAGCTTTACAGTCTGCTTGTGAGGACCCCAAACAAAACTCTCCCACCTCGAAGCCAAGTCAATCAGGTCGCAGCTAGCAGCTCTGGTAGCATGTGCCGCGCGTCACGGTGCATCTACCCTCACACTGCATGATTTCGCCCTTCAAAGCTTGCTCCTCTGCATCGTTGTAGTATGGTCCTCCACCAGGTGGAATGTGGCACCAGCGGTTGCAACTGCCAAAGCTGGAATCACAAGTTGCCTGGCATGCTGCAGCGCTTTGAGTACCACCGGCAGCCCCAACGGAGCAAGGCGACCCGTGCGACTGGCGGCAGGAGACCGCGCACGGGTCCTGGTTGATGCAGTCATCGTTGGCAATCCAGGAGCAGTCGCAGCCATTTGCAGAGCGCTGTGTCACGGTCGTGTTGCTCGTGTTCGTCAGACCTCGGAGGCCGGGCGCTGCGGCAGTCAGCGCTGCAAGCGCGGCCGCATTGAAGAACAGGCGAGAGAACATGGCACTTCGAGGGGGTGGGCGAGCAGGAAACTTTCGAAAGATCTTGCCCTCCAGCCAAAAGCCCGAAAATAAGCGATGAGCAAACTTTCCCGACTCCCAAACACGTTCTACAGAATCAGAATCCTGCGCCTGCAGCTACCGAGCTGGCCTTGGGGCCCTGAATGGGACGGGTTCGGAAGGGGTTATGTCTACAAGCACGTGCTGTACCAGAGGCTGAGCAAAGAGGATCCAGGCAGAAGCTTGCTCAGGGGCCTTGCACGCTCACCTCAAGTGGTTCTGCCGAGCGAAGCAAAACAAGAAGAAAAGATCATGTCCGATGAGATGCGATGGGGTCTTGGCCGACACAAGCTACCAACTGCGGGGACTTACAGCAAGAGGTTCACGCAGATGGGAGGCAGATTCGGTGTTTCAAGCAGTCGCATTCATACACTCTCCGTGTGGATCTACGGCTGCTGTGAGACGGCGCTTTTGTCGCATCTGCGGCTCGCCTTGT
>CAJNDV010011314.1:0-61100 GCA_905221635.1 Symbiodinium sp. CCMP2456
CTGCTGCTACCACGACTACGACTACGAAGACGACTACAAATACTGCAACTACTGCTGCTACCACTAATGACACCACCACCACCACTACCACCAGTACCACATAGTACCACCACCACGGCGACCGCTCCTACCACCACTCCTGCCATTGCTCCTGCTCCTGCCCATTACGACCACTACTACGACGGCTACGCCGGCTACTGCTACCGTTGCCGCCATCACTACCAATAGCAATGCAACTGTCCCGTCCGGGGTGCTCTTGGTCAACTCTCCACGGATCTTGAGCAAACCTTGTACCTGCCGCAGGGCACAAGCTTCTTTGCAACTGCGGCATAGGCTGGAAGAGCGATTTCAAGGTAGCTCAACAGAAAAATAATGCTTCGAACCCGGCAGTGGCACGTGTATCTGCATCCATCCGGGAATATGCAACCCTTTCAACTGGACCCTGACGGCACAAGCTCAGTCACGTGAAGCGTTCCAGATCCATCAGCATCGATTACCTGGTCGACATGTCCAAAACGCGAACCATATTGCTCCCGGTTTGAGTTTGAGGCTGCTTTGTCCGCACTCGTGAGACTCTTGCGAGACAGGGGAGGCATGGAGGAGAGCAGGGAGCACCTCCAGTGCAAGATCCGATGACATTGGGTCGCGTTGCGGCGTACCGGCTGTTTTCAACTTTCAGCTGCAACGACCAGCCTCAAAGAGGTTTGCCCTGTCTGATGGCAGGTCCAAGTCGTTCATGAGCTTCTGAACGCTCTGGTCCTTGCATGCTTTTGACTTGTTGCTATCTGAGTCTGGTCGCCAATCAGTCTAGCACCATGTGTTCTGCCAAGGCATGAATTAAAACACTGCTGCACAGCCCTCTTTGAAACCAGATCCCTATGCACATCGCAGGTCCTGAATTACCAGCAGGAAGAGCTCTTTGGTAATGGCCTGGGCGACCGACTTGGACAAACGTGCCCGGGTCAACGCTCCATCCTTCACTCGCAAAACGCACCCGTCTGTTGCCATGAGACGCCCGAAACCTCCAGACGCGAACTTTACGTTATCACATGTGATCACTTTGCTTGAGCTCCTGGCAATGTTATCGTGGATGTCTTCGGTGAAGGAGGTTGTTGCCAAATTCAGTCGACCCTTGGATACAAATCTGGAATCGTTGATGGCCAGGCTAAAGGGGACAACCTGAAACCTTCACACTATTCAAACGCAACTACCCACCGCCATCAGGGCTCTTCCCTTCAATCCCTTCCTTGCGCACCTTGGCTGGGGATTGAGTCTGAGGCTCAACCTCATGCGAGTCGTGGAAGAGGCGATATGCCTCGGCGAACTTCTTGAGGAGCTCACCTGCCCGGGAAGCCGACAGCAGTAGCACCGGCAGCACTAGTAGCCCCAGTAGCAGCAGTAATAGCAGCACCCGCAGCAGTAGTGGTAGGTGGTAGCGTCAGTAGTCGCTGGTAGAGGATAGCAGTAGACAGCAGTAGGCAGTACGAGTAGGTAGTCGTAATCGGAGAAGTAGTAGTAGTCGTCGTCGTAGTAGTAGTAGTAGTAGCTACTACTACGACTACTACTACTACTACTGCTAGTGCTGGTGCTGCTGCTACTGTTACGACGACGACTAGTACCAGCACTAGTACTCGTACCTGTACGAGCGCTAATTAGTAGTGCCTCCAGCGCCAACTCTAGCACTAGAACTAGTACTTAGTACGTTTCGTACTTTTGCCATCCATATTGCTGGTGGTACTACTACTACTACCACCACTACTACTACTACTACTACTACTACTACTACTACTCCTACTACTACTACTACTACTACTACTACTAGTACTACTACGACGACTACTACAACAAGACGACCACTACGGGTGCTACGACTACGACTATGCGACTACTAGTACGACCTCTACTACGACGGCGAACCAGTGACAACAGACGTAACCATAGTATCAGCGGTAGCAGTAGTGCTGGTGCAGCGGCAAACAATGGAGCAGCCACATCGAGAAAGAAGAGGAAGAGGCTGGAGTTGCAACGCAGACGGAACTGCGGCCCCGATGGTTGGAGAAGAACGAAGCAGCCGTATCAACACGCGCAAATAAGCGCAAGGCCATTCATCCAAAGGTTGCTGTCAAGGGGCGAGTGGTCCGAGCGATGCGGATGGACTCTCCTGAGCAAGTCAAGGCTGGGACACATTTGTACATTTCAGCGCCGTGTCCATACATGAGGCAACGACTTCGCTCGACTGCTGTTGCGTTGTTTCGAGTACGATTTTGGCTGCTCGGGGCTTCGGATCGAGAGCTGATCAGGTGCTTCCTGTGTGCAACAACTTGTTTTCAGACATGGGTATTCAATTTAGCAGCTGCGCAATACCCCGCGCGACAAAGGAGCTTCGAGCATCATCCGTGCACGAGTTGCTCGACACTCACATGCCCACTAGATGTAGCCCAGTATCGTGAGTACTGCTCCGCCGTCGTAGCTTCCGTCTCCTGCAACGAAACTTGTGAATCCCATGGTTGATCTTGCCCACGATTTGCTATGCTGAACTTAAGATGCAAGCAACCACCTCAGCCGCCAATACAACAAACAAGCGTACGTGTTGGTGGCCCACTGAGTTATGTGATGGCCGATGAAAGCTTCGAGAGCGAAGTGAGACTGAGCTTATAAGGATGACTACATCGGTTAGTGTAACGCTTACCACAAATCGTACCATGAAGCCACTACAAGGGTTGCTTCAATCACAAAGCATACTCGATAACCCGGACTCTCCTTGGCCGCGCGCATGGTGATGTCCACGTACACCTCGGCAAATACTTGCTCAATGCATCAACGGGCTTCATTACAGTGTGAAGCCTTCCTCATCGCTTTCGCACGCTTTCTAAATCCTCGATGGTGAGATGCTCCTCTATTTGTCTTGACTTTCTCAAGCGGACCCCGGTCGACATCTAGCCAGCGTTTACGTGCTTGACCAGGGGCTGCAAGAATCACATTGAAGATTCCTCGGCTGTGTGGCGTGATCATTGCAAAGCTGTATGATGCCTCGTATGCCTCTCTTTCGGGTACATGGTTCGCAGCCATGCGAACGTGGGGACACCCTTGCAGGAAATGCAGCCGACAGTCCTTGTGAAAACCGTCCCCTCGCCTACTTCTTTGCCGGGCCGTGGCTCCCATGGAGACAAGCATGTAACTCAGCACGTAGGAGAGGACAAAGGGCCAGCCAAAGACAGAGGACATTACCGAGGCAATGGGTGCACCTGCTCCGAATTTCCGGTTCACGATGGTCAGCGGTGCAGATATCGACTCTTGACGGGCGCGTTTCAGCGGCAGCTTAGACTGCTGAAGTACATGACAAGCCCAGCCAGGTTCTGTTCACCCATCCCGGTCTCGCCTGTGTCGGCGAAGCACTCGCCCGAGAAGCAACGAAAGGAAGTGAACATAGACCTGAGTTCCGTATCTCGAGCTGGCATGCGCTGTTAAGCTCCTGCTGGTGGAAGCCTTCTGCTATAAGCAGGCTGACCAAGACAAACCGCAAATCTTAAGTAGCTTTGCGGAGACTTGGCACAAACCGTGCAAAGGTGCTGCGGGATGTTCTCGAAGTGGCCCTGGAGGTCTCCTGCAGGGCCGACAACTTGATGTGCCGTGCCATGCGTTTCCGTGCGCTTTCTGCTGTGTAGTTGTACTGCTCTGATGAGCGGGCAATGTTGAGTTCCGAGGTTCAGGTTCTCCAACAATCGAAGCTTCCTTGAGCCAAACTGAGCCTGTCCAGCCATGGGGCAGCGACAAAGATAGCCCCTTCAGTCTGTAACTTTAGCCTCACCGTGATCATGGCAAAGTTCTTGGCATGCTGTGTGCAACCGGCGGGTTTCATGCAACACCGTGAGATGTGTAAACGCGAAGTGATATGACATGGGCCCCGGAGTTTTGTGGTGCTCCGTCCTGGAGTTCGACTATCACGCCCGATGGTCATCGTAGCGAATCCGGCGATAACGTAAAGGACCTGTTTTGTGTGGCTTCTGTGTGCAGCCGTCTGGATGCCAGATTTCCCCACAAAGGGCTCAAGCTGCCGGGTGGGAATGCCTTGTAAGGGCTTACACACCGTCAGTACACTTAAGCATGCTTAACCATGCCCGGGCACTGCAAACAGCAGGGCGAAGGCGAGCAGCAGAGTGCGGATACCACCAACCAAGCCCTTGATCATCAAACGCAGCTCCTGCAGTCACATAGGGAATTCCGTGTTGCTGGCAGCGCTATGATACGGAGTCGAAGAACCCGACGTGAAAGTCGGTCACACCAGACCAAGACCAAGCCTTTTGCAGTTCAAGTGGATTGCAAATATGCATGTGGAGCGAAAGGAAGCGAAAGGTTCGGTGCGATGGCTGGGAGTGGAGATGGGTGCAAACGCTAACAAACCTTGGCCCCCTGAGTCCTACTGTCCTACGGTTTACTGCAGGTCCTTCATGTAGTTCAAGCGGAAGACTTTCCTCAGAGTCACGTCTAACCCTGGCCGAAAGTCTCGTCCAGTCGTGTCACTTCAGAGTTCCACCGACTCGGTAGCAAGGTCCGCAGACCTGTTTGCATTACACTGCTTGCCATGTACTGCCACAGTGGATCTTGCTGGCAGACCTGCCTAATCGACCAGCGCTGCACTGCAAAGCACAATCCTTCTGGTTCCCGCGTTTGCAGTGCTGCGGCTGCTTCTTCGTCTAGGAGTCTATATAGCTTTTGGGTTCGAGATTTCTTCGAGTTCACTGGCTGATTGGTCATGTCAATGTACAGCAGAATAGCTAGTCGGTTAAACAAGCCAGAGGCTGAAAGAGCTTAGCTGAATTGTCCATGTGCAAATGTCACCGAAACGGCAAAGTTTTTCCTTGCAGCTTCGGCGTCACCACACGAACCAGTCGTATCAGGCGGCAGAAGCGTAACAGTGAGGCACCGAACATGTCCGAGTTCTCCTGCTACAGCTGCGTTGAAAGTTTGGACGTTTTGGAAGTCTTCAGCAAATGAATGCACTTCAGCGAAGGGTGGTAGTGACACTGCTCCTGCATGGTGAGCTGGAAAGTCACGTCCGTGACTGCCTTGAAGCGCAGTACTGCTTGTGTCGAGCTCTGCCCAGAAGCGAGGAGGGCTCTCTTCTGAGGAGCCAGCTGTGCATACCAAAAACAGATCGAACACGTTCCAGAGCCGCTCCTGATTTGCAAATCCGTCCAGAGGACATCGACGAAATTGCAAGTTCTGTGAGAAGCTTGTCTTATCTTATCTGTCATCTGAAACATAGAGACATTGATTCGCGTGAAGCGTTGTTCAAAGACTGATGCCAGGTAGCAGCCAAAAACGTAGAACCCCAAACTCCTAACCGCAGACCTCGCGCACGAAGCTACAACAGCGTGTGCATTCCTTGCTTGTGTGTCGTTACGACCACGATTTTCATGACACCGTTTCTTTTTGTTTTTATGGTTCCTGCTGTTCTTGTTGGTGCTGTGTGGCTTTTGCTACTGCTGCTGTTGTTGGTTTTGGTGTTGGTGTTGTTGTTGCTGTTGCCGCTGTTCGTGTTGGTGTTGGTACTATTCTAGTCGTTGTTGTTTTTTTCTTGTTGTTGTTGTTGCATGTTGGTTCATGTTGGTACATGTTTGTACCATCAATGCCTCGGGAATTGCCATTGTCATGAGAATTGTTCTCATTGTCGCTGTTGCTGTTGTAATAATCGCTATCATCACAGATGTCATTCAAGATGCCTGAGCAACTGGACAGTTGCGGCCGGAACGCAGCTGAGCAAAAGAAGCCCCGAAGGCCACCGGAGAGCCAAACTCGCATGCCGCATTCCAGCACCAGAAGAATGGCCTCGAGTGCTGAAAGTTTAGGATCTTTCGGGTTCAAGTGTCAGGTCGTCGCAATTGCAAAAACTGTTTGGTCCTCTGCTCAAGGCGTTCGGGCTTCTGGGCTTCAGTTCGCCCAACCTCTGGCAGGGTCTATCGGCTTCACATATCGGAAAGGCTCTGATGTACCATGGTCATGTGGCGATGGACGGCAGTTGGCTTGACCTAAATGGCCGCTCGCCCCGCTGCTGCTGGTGCTTCTGCTCATCGTACTACCCCCACTGCTGACTGTTGCTGCTATTGCTATTAGCTGCTGCTTTCTGCTGCCAACTACTAAATACTACTAACTACTACCAATCACTGCGAACTACCACTGCGAACTACTCCTACTCCTACTCCTACTCCTACTCCTGCTCCTGCTCCTACTCCTGCTCCTGCTCCTACTACGACTACGACTACTACTACTAATACTACTACTACTACTACTACTACTACGACTACTACTACTACTACTACTACTACTACTACTACTGTAAAGTATTACCACTGCTGCTCCTCCTGCTCCTACTCCTACTACTCCTACTACTACTCCTACTCCTACTACTCCTACTACTCCTACTACTCCTACTGCTACTACTACTACTACTACTACTACTACTGCTGAGACTGCTACTACCACCAGTTCTACCAGTCCTACCAGTACTACCAGTAAGCGTCAGCACCAGCACCACGACCACTACCCCAACAACAACAACAACAACTACTCCTACTCCTACTCCTACTCCTCCTTTTACTACGACGACTACTACGACTAAGACCATTACGACGACTACGCCTAGTACTTCTACTATTGCTACTACTGCTGCTGCTGCTGCTACTACTACGACTAGTACGACCACTGCTACCACAATACCACTACCACTACCACCGCCACTGCCGCTACCACTGCTGCTACACTGCTGCTGCTACTACTCTCACTACGAGTTGTCATCTTACTACAAGGTAGCAATGATACCCATCCGTCATCATAGTAGTGAAGCCACAAGTGCAAAGTGCTGACAGCACCTGCGGCGAGCGGAAGTTCAAGAACAGCGACCACGAAACCTACTGGTGTTGGTGTTGCGGCGGAAGCTCGGCCTCACTCCAACTAGCACGATCTCCGAAATAGTACCAGTGCCAAATTCCTGCTCGGCAAGTCCAAGCTGCGAAGGCCAGCTCCACGTAAGGCCAGCCGGGCCAATGCTCAAAGCGGGGGTCCGTCTGGAAGCCGATCAGAATACCGTTCCTTGAAGCTTGTTGCAATTTTGGTAGTTGCTGTCGTTATGTTGTCGAACAACCAGTCTTGCGTGAGAGTAGCGGCGGAAACTCTCAACGTGGCAGAGATGCTTGGGCGGCTGGTATGATAGCAAACTCGCCTTCATATAGAATAACACTCGAAGGATGAAGTCTGGAACAGTATCTAAAAGTGTGTATGTAAACAGTATCTACAAGTGTGTATATAATATACATATATATATATAACTCTCGCACAATATATATATATATATAATGTGCACATACAGGATGTAGATGTACGCTTATATTTGTATATACAGCATTTAAATACACACATGCACACATACACATGGATATGGATGTAGCCAAAAATATGTGTGTATGCATGCAATCCACCAGAAGCTCCTATGCAAGGCGATGCACCCTCATGTGAAACCTTGGTGCAAGACGCTTCACCTTCACAAGTAACGTCTATGCAGCAAACCCACCCGCATCAACCTCGGCTTTCTTGCTTTCCGTTCAGGCATGAATCACCAGAATCAGCATGCAGACCACAGGCTCGATGTAGAACCTTCGCTTGGGAACAGGTACTGTGCTCCTTTCATGGGCTCGGTGAGCGCCCTCGAACAACCCAGCATCTCAACACCGCACCCAAGACGAAATCAGATCCTGGTCTGCACCGCTTTGTTGCTATGCCGAAGTGCAAAGCGTCCACTGCCTCTGGCGGCGCAGCTAAGTCGTTGATGCGGACCTCTGAAGTCTGAGGCAGCTGGACAAAGGCAACCTGCCTTGCAATGGAACGGCCGGGTTGCAGCACCCGGCCGTGCCTTCATGTTTCTGGCTTGGTTCCCTTGCGCATTGTCCAGACGCAAGGACATTCATGAGTACAGTATCTTTACGTGTCCGTGTGTGCACTGTAACAGCTTTTCACGAACGTCACTCCAATGTCGTAGCTAGCATTATTTCAGCCGAAGACGCGAATGTCAGCTCGGCCACCAGCTTGTTTGTGTCACCGGCCAGAAGAATCTCCCTCATGGCCTCTGCCAGTTACATGTCTTCTGATGCTGTTAACACTGTTTGATGGAAGCCTAAAACATCTTCAAGCTATGTCTAGCTGGTACTTGGCCTAGGCACTTCGAGTTGAGCAGAATCGGGTCGGCTCTCTGGGCTCACGTGTCGGGCTTCATACTGTTGTTTCTGCTGAGATTGGCTGAGACCTCCACTCAGACTCAACACGACCCATTCAACAAATACTGATCGGAAGTCCTGCGTGAACCTTCCTCTGGGAAGGAGATCTCTGCATGGGGCATTCAATTTCCTTAACCAAGTCCCCAGCCGGCCCCAGCCTGAAACTGCTTTATCGAGCGTGCTGGGAAGATGCGCCGTTGAATCTCTGCATCCTCACAGGGATTGAAAGCTGATGGTCGAGATGGTGCATTGCCCTCACTGAAACCTCCATGACGTCTGACTGAGTACTGCCTGCTACCCTTTGCCATCTTGCCCGCGCATGCCCGCACTAGCACTTCTTCAAGCAGCTTGAGTAGCGACACCGGTCTGGTCTGACGTGGAGCGATCAGAAGATGACTGCTCTGCACGCAGACTACGAATCTTGAGGAGCTGGACACCCGGGTGACAGCATGTGCATGAGCCATCATGGCACGCAGTATAACAGGGAGTGGGTCCAGTTCAAGCTTCCAGCCCGAGAGCCGGTGACGAGGACCCGGTGAACGCAAAGTGGCCAAACATGGCCGAACATTTTCCAGGGCATGCGGATCAAAACGCTGGACGCAGGGCATGACTCGCGAGTGCAAGTGCCGCAAAGCTTCCTTTTTACAGTAAACTTAGCTGAGTGGCCGTTGTATGCAGGGTTGGGGGGCGCTGTGCACGCAATGCGCAGATCGACAGCCCTTGCTTGCAACATTTCGTGGTGAAGAGGGTGTGGTGAAACACCTTCAAAAGGAGAGTGGAATTGCATGTCGCTGCGATGTGTGCATGCTGCCTCCGAAACTCCATGGATCCTTTTTGGAATCTTGCCAGAAAGGGAAACAGATTCATTACAGGTGCACTCTGAAAGTGTACTGTGCATGTGTATTGTTTAACAGTGTTTCACACTGCCACGCATTGAGCTACGACCACCAGTCCATGCAGTCGCCAAATGCTTCAACCCGCCCATGCCGCCTTGCGGAGGAAGATATCCATGAGCGCTTTGGCAGGCACGACATTGAAGTCGAAGATTCGATGCTCACCAGTCGTCGTCTCAGTCTGCGTTCCCTGCAACGGAGGCGACAGCAAGCATGCAAACGCCAGCCGACATATAGAGCCGATGCTTCTACTTTGGCTTGCCTTCTCCATAGATGGCCACTGCCAAACTGCCTTGCCCAAGTTCTCGTGCTCCTCCATGAAATCACATGATGCAGGTGACTTCCGCAGGGTGCAAGAGCCGGGTTACGTTTCAATTTCTTCCAGATCTCTGTGCTGAACAGCATGCTCAGAAAACGGACGCCGTGCCTGAGTCGAGAACATGCTGTTCGTGGACCGGCCGCGTGTCAGCTGAGAGTCCTGCGAGCTGTGAAGACATCCTTGGACCTTCCCAAGCACTACTGTTTCTCTCGTTTCGTCTTGAGCACACGTCTCAGGATTATCTGCTTGCATCGCAAGATGACACTTTGCTGCTCCTGCTGCTTGACGAAGCGAAGGTTGATAAAGGCGGCCATTGCATTCACGAGGTCATTCATGTCCTCCCAATGCGGCCGCAACTACAGTTGCAACTGCGTTCTGAAAAGTGTCAGGAACCTCGCTCTGGCATCGCACCAACCTTCAGATCTGGATCTGCCGCAGCGGACAAACCCAGAATCTATCCATGCAGTAATTCACGCCGCATCAGCTGTGCTTCAAGTCAACCACATCAAGATCAATATCCCGCAGTTTCCAAGGCAACTCCAAAGCAATGCCCCAGGCCTCGACTGTGTATGTTGTCAAACCCAAAGACGTCACTGCATCATGCAGATTCCTGTCTTGCTGCGGGGAAGGTCCAGCCCAGAACTGCTTCCAAGAGAAGCCAGGGTATCAAGCCTCTAACCTCCAAAAGCTAGTAGATGCTGCAGTTGCATCGAGGGCCACGCGGAGTACTTCGTGCATCTCTGAAGTTTGCAGTGCGCATCTGTTTGGATCAAGGAAGAGTAGGGTTGAGCCTCATGCTTTGACGAGCTGCAGCATCGGGGATTCTCCAAAACTCGGTGTTTGCTCAAGTCATGACTCCGGATATCACCCTTATGCAGTGTTTGTTGCAAGAACGATGATAGTCACTCGCCCATTTGTATTTGGCATGTCGGGCACTTCTGGTTCCTGACTCCTGTTTCTGCCTAGCTCCGGCAACACCCCTGAGGCCCAAGGCAGGCAAAAGCGCAGCTCAGGCGCTTTCCCGATATCAGCTGCTGCGAGGAGAGGATATTCAACCGAACCTCCAAGACCCCAAGCCAGCTTGCGGATGACTGGACTTGGCATTTTAGTTTCTCTGTGCGCGCACGATTTGCGTTGTGCAACTGGCCATGCGAAGCCACAATGTGTCGCTCCCCAAGCCAATGCTCATGTCAGCCCTGCTTCCAACTCGACTATGAGCATGTCCACCAAGACAGACCCTCACGTGCCTGCAGCCTGTGTCGAACAGATTTCTGTGCCGCCGGATCGGTGGCCTTGGTCCGAGCCGAGCTGCATCACACGCTGGCCTGAGGTTGCCTGACCAATGCCCTGATTCGGATGCCGGTACTCTGTAGATCGCAACTTCTCTCCGTACGTGCCGGCAGCCCAGCCTCTGCTCTCCACGGGGTGTTGACCTCCTGCTCCATGGCCTATAACCGCCAAGATTTCACTCTTCGTCCGGATTCATGCAATGCGTCGCGGTTTTCCTATCCGACTCATAAGAAGGCATTGGAAAAGGCCCGGCCTTCTCATACAGGCCTGGGCTGCCCACACCTGCGACGCGATGGTGACTGCCCTGCTCTTTATTCTTCGATGCGGGCTGGATGTGAGCTTCCCTCGCTAAGCATGAGTCGAAGGCAGCCTGCTCAAGCCGACCAAAACGTTAATTTCTCTGGGTAGCGCTTGCAGCGCACCTTCAGTTCTGTGGCCAAAGCACCAAAGCAATCAAGCACCGTGTCGTGGTGTGATTTCCTAGCATGCGGTGGTGCTTTGTGCGCATTGCTGCAGGGGCAGTTGCCTGCCAGAAAGTCGGTTTGTCAGGTAGCGAACAGATCGCGCGCTCTCTTTCACCTTCCCCTTGCGGTGTTTGCTGCGACTTTCCTTCGGCTTTTGCACTTTGCTCGCTCTTTTGCCAAATTCCTTTACTCGGCCATCGCTTCAGCTCTGTTCAATTCGCACACGACTTTCAGCTTTGAGCAGCTGCAGCAGCGTGCGGGTGAAATTGCTCCGCGACTGAGACTTGTCTTCGGCTTACAATGAGTTTCCGATTTCCGTGCTGCGAACCGATTGCTCATAGAGAGAAGCACACGGAGGCACCTTCGGAGCTGAACGTGTGCGAGTCAGTCGCCGGCCTCCTCGGACATTGAGGGGACATCCGACTGAGAGGCTGCAAATCAAACTGACTCTTGAAGTCTCCCTGTGCCCTACGACTCGAAGTCTCGCCGCCCATTGCAGCTGAACTTCCAGCCGGGCGACTCCGCCTGCCCAGCGGTGAGCATGAAACATCTCTCCAAGAGCTTCAACAAACACTTAACATCGCTTGTCTGAGGGTCAAGGAAGTTTTGGGGTTCCATCATGATCGCTGCCAGGGCCATATCGTAAGGCTGTTGCGTCTAAAGCCTCACCTTGATCCTCTGCAAGAGCTCCAGGTGTGCCGATAATGTCGGATCGTCCGCAGCAATGTCGGCATGTGCCTGCATTCGCAAAGCAAACCGGCTGGGCAGTCCTGGCATGTCTCGAACCCCTGCTAATGTAACCGATATGCCGATCATGTCTTCAAGAGTCCAACCTTGAAAGGGTTTTTATTCGACCAAAACAATCTAAAGCTACTGTTTGGCCTCCAGAAGCGTGTGGCGAAAACCCTGCCATGCAGCGTCAAGCACCTGGCCACAGCATGATACGATACTACTAGTGGTACTTCTAGGTTGAACAAGGGCCATGCAAGCGGATACAGACACGATTAGCTCACTGCATCAAGATTCGCCACGTCATTTTAACTGCCCGTTACGAACTCTGGCAGAATCAGCTGTGGCTAAGCAGCATTGACGACCGAACGTAAGAACAATGCAAATAACCGCAATACCGACAATGCCAGCTCAACAGTGATCAGGTGATCTTCTGTGCCCTTGCCTCTGCGAAAGGCTCTTTCGACGAGGATTTCTCTACCATGGCTGCGCAGGGCGGGTGGATTTGCCACTGGAAGTTCGCTGCCTCAAAGCCGATGTTTGCAGGATATCGGAGCTGAGTAGTTACCAGGGATCAAGGGGCCCAGGGGCCGAGGCCTGACAAGAATGGCAGAGTTGCGGGGCTACCTAAGCTTCTAAGCTACGAGTCGCGGAGTTTGAAGCTTGAAGCTTTTTCAACTACCGAGCTTGGACTCGGACCGGTCCTGCAGATGCATCGAGGCTCGAGGCTCGAACCGGCTTCTTGAAACAGAACCATCCCGAGGTTGGTACACGGTTTTCCTGTCGCGCGGTACGTGCAACAGAAACATCGCTGTTAGTCCAGCACTCGCAGGACTAAAGCGACGCCCAGTGCGTGCCTGAAGGAGTAAGGCATGGCTGCAAACTATCATGCTGTGAAATGCGGGGAGGCAGCCTGGGCAAAAAGGAAAAACGCATTTTCTGCGTGTGCTCTAATCTAATCGACCCTCTTGGCTCCGAGATTCGACAAAACTTGGGTACCTGGTCAGCGACATGGCATCGTTCCTCGAGCCATGGGTGAAGACTCCTACAGTACATGATCTGTGATGCAGGTCTTTGCGCACAGCCTTGAGTTCGCTTACAGCGAAGCTGCAAATCCCGTTTGAATGATGGAGGCATGAGTCGCACACAGGGACATTCTCTATCTGGGGGAGCGGACCCGGAACGATGTTGGGATCGACCGTCTGATGGAGTGCTGCCTTGTGAGAAGACATTTATTGTTCCCCGCTTGCCCAAGATAGATTCGCAGCTTCGGTGCATAATTCCATGGTGTGTTTGTGTGTCTCTATGTGCGTGCGTGCTAACTTACAGAGCAAGAGCAATTGTGGTGAGATGACATTATGCCGCCCATCCGGGTAAAGCTTCAGCAGGACTTTATACACATGATCCGAATCCTATGTCTACAAATACGGAAGAAGTTCAAACGAGGAGCTGAGAGTCGGATTGCAAGACATTCTACGGGCATTGCGCAATTGCGCAATCGGTGAGACCTTGATGAAACGGCCGATTAGGGCCAAGAGATCGAATCTACTGGCCTGTGTCGCTGCACTACGAACGACAAGCGAGCATTCCATTCTCACATCAAGTCTAGTGCTCAACGTAGTTCTAGGCCACCTTTGGACTTGCAGGAAAATTCTGGATCATGCGTGATTCCAGCTCCGACAGCGTGTGGCGCATGTCCTGGGAGAGAGTGGGACGTTGAGGATGCTAGCATCGTTTCACAACATGTGGGTCCTGAGCAACCACATGCACTGCTACTACAGTACAGCACTGCACCTTCGAGTTGGTTGTGGAAAATGGTGAGAATTGCATGCCGGGACTCCGAGACCATCTCTTGAAGTGCCTTCGTTGCCAGAAGTGTTGCCACAGTGTCGCTCTTTTTGACGTCTCCGCGGATCTTCAGCATGCCCTGAGATGCTGACACCACAGTCACGGAAAGTTCACTTCCCAGTCAACTACTCAGCATGCTGAAACTGAACAGGCTAACCTACTTTTGCAGAACTACGTGCAGGCCTGCACAAGCTCAGTGACGTCCATTGTGCCACTACCATCCGCGTCGATGACCTTTCGGCACGGATGTATCGGACGTACGACTTCATGGTGCAATCATTTGTGCGGATAGCCGCCAACAGCTTTGACAGAACTGAAGTGCTTACCAAAGGGGGGGGGGGCATGGTCGAATCCTAGAGTGTTCTCGGCACGAAGTATGGCTGCATAACTGCAAAATCCTCGTTCAATTCGGTACCTGCTTGTTGGTATCATGGGATGCTCTTCAGCATGTCCGGCTCCTCCTGCACCTATTGTGCATTCAACTGTCAAGCAAGACGTAGAAGTGGGGATCGTTGGACAGAACGCAAAGCAATCCGGAAGGAAGAAACACCACACCCTGCATCCCTGACAAAGCAGGCCCTACACTGCCAGCAAGTAAACTGGTCAAAGCTTCCTACCAGAATCGCGAACCCGAAGCTCCAAATCCGAAGCTGCAAGATCACACCTAGAACGAACGTGACGACCTGCCACCGGATCCACCAGGGCCAAGAACTAGAATAGGGCTTTGGGGCATACTGTACTATGTTCTATACAGGTTAGGGAGCATGAAGTAATAATTACTAATTGTTCAGGCCCCACATTGAAGCCGCCAGCCTCAAAGAGGTTTGCCCGGTCAGGTGGGAGATCGAGATCGTCCATTAGAGCCTGCACATTGCGATCCTGGCGATGGCAGTGGCGCAAAAGCAAAATGACCAAAACGACGGTCATTTTGCCCTCCAAAAATCGACCAAACTCATCAAAACGACGGAAGGAAGCAGAACGACCAAAATGGCAAGTGACCAAAACCACCCGTACTAAAAGCGGCGGTCTCGTCCAGTGCAAACGTCTAAGGCTTTAAGGGACACAGCTGGCGCGCTGCGATTTCAGTCGATCGTCACGACATCCACATCCTCAAGCTACATGCTTCACTCTGAAACATGCATGCATTGCAGCTTGCCTGGATCACAAGCAAGAACAGCTCCTTGCTGAAGGCCTGTGTGAACATCACCCACGCTGCTCAGCACCGATAGCAGCCCAATTTGTCGGAGCACGCAACAACACGCTATGCCATGTCTGCACATCAAAGACTGGCAGTGGCAAACACTTGCTCACTTCACACCTGCTAACACACGGTCTCCCTACAGGTTCCTTCTTCCGTCTTCTTTCTCAGGGTCGAGCGATGTCATTGATGTCTTCGTCGGTGTACGCAACAGTGTTCTGCGAATCAATCTTGAATTTTTGTCTGTCCTAGGCGTGCTGGAGCAGGAGTTTCTGGTCGCACGACTCGCACTTACTCGGCCATATCTTCATTCGAACTGATGGGTTCTGCATCCTCATCAACCCTGCCCTTGCCGCCCTTGCCCTTGCCAATAGCTCGTCGCAGTCATATGGCTGCTGCGAACACTACGGTTGCCCAAGATGGTGCAAGTCAAGATCCAGAAGACCCGAACCATTCACTCCACCAAAGACGGCAAACACGCGAAACCCATCACCTAGACTAGGACAATTCCCCTTGCATCTCTCAGGGTCCGGTTCGTCGAAGTCCTGGTACAAGCGGTAAGCCTGCAGATTGACAAGATGCTTCTTCACCTACCTCGACAACATTGAATGACAAGGTTTGTCACTCTTATCACCATTGCCATTACTTTTGCCGCTCTGTTTGCACGTGTTACCATTGTCCTTATTTGTATTGTCAGCGCTACAGCAACATTTTGGCATGTGTTACATCTCATGTCTTCCAGTCTTCCAAACGAATACCGTGCGTTGATCATTGCTGCTGATACAGCTTAACCGTATATTGTTGCTGTAGCTCCTACTGCCGCTCCTACACCTGCTCCTGCACCTGTTCCTGCTCTTACCCCTACTACTACAACAAATACTACCAACAAGCAGGCCTGGGCAAACTTCTTCAGCAACTCGCCTCGAAAGGCAGTCGATGCAAGGCTGAGCATTCTTCGCAGGGTCCGAGCTGGGAAAGCAATGGTCTGGAACATGACAGGACCAAATGGATGGAAGGCTGCTGCCTGTGTTTCACTCGAGGAAGCTGATCGACATCTGGACCCAAGCCCGCAAGCACACATCTTGCACGGGTGTCTCCGATGCACAGACTTGGCACCCGGCGAGTAGTCCGAGCAATTCGGATCGACTCGCGTGCATGCTGCTCAGAAGTCACAGCCTCCGTTTCCTGCATGCAGATATCAGCCCTTCTTGCAGCACTGTCGGATGAAGGGCGAAGTGCAGAGTTCGGTTGAAGGCTCAGCTTGGTGATGCAGGACTGGCTCTTCCACCTTTGCAGCTCTCATGGTGATGTCCACGTAAACCTTGGTTGACTTCGAAGCTCACGTCTGATCGAAAGGCCTCGACATGCCCTGACCACTGCGATAGCATAATCTCAGCAAAAAAGCCAGCTTGCACTTCCCACGAACGTGCATGCCCAAACAAAATAATCATCCCACGCACCGCAGTGACACGGGGGCTGCGGACACAAAGGGGACCTGTAAACTGTTATCAGCGGAGCCTCAGTACCTAAAAACAGTCACGTTCATTTGCCGAAGGGAAGCCGCCAGGATGACGTTGAAGATACCTTAGCTATGTCAGAGTACATGCAATCGCTACCACCGGACAGTCGCAGTGTTCGCCTCGTTTTACCCAGTACCTTCGAAATGTGGCCACAGCAGCATCTTCGGGTCTAAAACTCCTGTGCTTCGACTAACGATGACTGAATCCAGGGCTGAGGGTTTTATTGCTGGCGCTCTTGCATTCTATCAAGAGCCTTGCCGTTGTCCTGCCTGCTGTCATAGAGCGTTGTGGGGACTGTGCAGACTAGGCCGCCTTTGGAGACGGAGCTGACGCACTGCATCATCGTGAGCTTTTGCTGATGATTTTGACCCTCATTGTGGCCGGCACTAAATCCTCTACAATCACAGCAGTTACCGTTGTTAGTCGTATTTGTAAACTACTTGTAAATTATTTCCGTGA
Source organism: Symbiodinium sp. CCMP2456 (assembly GCA_905221635.1). NCBI lineage: Eukaryota > Dinophyceae > Suessiales > Symbiodiniaceae > Symbiodinium > Symbiodinium sp. CCMP2456. Next base: position 16,988 of record CAJNDV010011314.1, read on the forward strand.
CTGATACAAGCTGTGCCATCCATCACTACCATTATTAACCGGACTGATCACTTCCTTGCGTTGACCAATCATTTTCGATTGTATTGCTATTCTTCTTGCCAGTAAGTACCACGGTTTCATATTCATGAATATTCTTCTTTTGCTTATGATGGTTAGCAGGCAGTTGCTTCTTTGTTTGGTTGAGCTGTCAGCAGCAAACATCTCAATCCCTGCCAGAGGACCAAGAGCCACGAGCATGTAAGTGACGACATAGCAGAAGACGAACAAGAAGCCAAATTTCTGCAGGAGTCAAGTTGGCAGCACATGGACTCATGGATCGGCAACCCTGGGCCTTGCAGCTCATTCTGCCTACTTCGGGGTCTTAAGATTCGCAAGGCTTGAGGACTTCTCATGCAGTAAACTTGCGCTCGCACTCCCATGTCCTCGGCCAGAAGAACTTGAATTGGCTCGCCTTCCCAAATTTGAGACATAGCGAAGTCTAGCAGCTTCTACGTAGAACCAGCATGTTAACATTTGTCTCTGCGGCAAGTCTGCTGTACACGCGTACCGCGTGACGTCTTGCAACATCTTTACGTCTGAGGGACGACTTTGATGCCAGCCTCGTGCTGACATGCACTCGCCGCTATAGCAGCGAAAAGCAGTGAACATAGACCTTGGCTGCTAAGCGCAAATGAAAAAATTAACAAACATGAATTTTGAGGTCTGCCACCCACGGGGCCGCAATTCACAAAAAATAACATCTTCCATACTCTGGAGAACTATGAATCGCAAACCCTTGCTAGACAGGTCATGCCTGTTGCAAAAGAATCCAGGGTCTCGAGTGATCCTTGCAACCTTGAAGCCTGAATTGTCATTTAAAAACAGGTTCACGTTGCTGTTTCTCATCTACAACCTGCCAAAGGGCTGTGGAAGATCTGCGAACAGATCGTCTAGTCCCATCGCCGCGGTACGCTCGTCTCGCCCGATGGTCATCGTCGCAAATCCTGTCCGATTGCTCTCCGCAGATGCACCTGCCTGCTTCTCCCTTTCCTGCAACCCGTTGCAGCCGAAAATGAGCCCAGCCGAGCTTCAAGATGCACAGGAGGAACGGAAGCCGAGCTATGGCCAAGTCCCCCGCGATGTCAGCTTCTAGGCTTGAACCTTGCACCCCAAAGGCATCTCCTGAAATCACATATAAAACCGTGAAGAGCAAGGCGAAGGCGAGGAGCAGCGTCCGAAGGCCTCTACACAAGTCTTCGGATCGGATGTTGGTGTTGTCCTGTTTTGCTCTTGCTTTCTTGCGAGACGGCTACTGCTAAATATTAGCAAGGATCTGTCATTTTTCTATGCTGGTACCGAAGGGCAAGAACTGCTGACAACTGTGCAACCGAAAATCCCGAATTGAAAACGGAGAGAATCGCGGGCGGCTACAGTAGCGCTTTTGCCATCGTTGTTGGTCTCGCTTCGTCCACACAGTCAAAGGAAGGGCAGTGCACACCCCCCTCGGGCGCAGGCGCGCCCTGGTTCGCTCAGTCTTGGTGTGATTCTTGAGTGCGAGCAGGTATCCCCCCAACAACACTAAGTAAACCCCCTCGGCCTCATCTTGCAGGCCCGCACCGGCTCTGTACCCCCCCCACGTTGTCTAATGTACAGTTACAGCTCGTGGGGATCCGGTTGACTCTGCCCCTGCAGCAACAAACACACACATGAATGCATCATAACTCAACGCTCTCTTTCTTTCACCAGGGCTAGGGATGAAGGAGGCAAGCCCCCCTCACTCAACGCTCTCTCTCGCTCTCTCTGTTGCTCTTGCTGTTGCTGTTGCTGCTGCTGTTGTTGTTGCTGCTGCTGCTGATGTTGTTGTTGTCGGCGTTGTCCGTGGTGGTGGAGTTCTTCGTATTAGTACTCTTCTTCTTGCTGCTGCTGCTGCTGCTGCTGATTGTCGTTGCTCTGCTGTGTTGTCGGTACTGCCATTAGTATTCGATTGCTTGATGTTAGAACGACATACTGTACGGAGTGGGCAATTGCACCGGTTGTCAACTGATCCTGGAATCCAATGCACGCTGCCCACCTGCCACCAGCCCCTTCACCATCAAGCGAAGCTCCTGCGCCGATGTCAGCTGAACAATGCGCAGCAAATTTCGGAGGAAGGGGCGCTTCTAGCCCCAAACTGTGCTTCAGCGCTGCAAGAAGACTTGCCTATCAACATGGCTCTCCTTCATGCACTTCAAGCGGAACACTTTCCTGAAATGGGCTCAGATGATTTCTCAGTTGTGCAGTTACTGTGCGAGCTCGCTGGGGTTCCAAGGTTGGCAGGTTTGCTCAGGCTGACGAAATCCAACAAACAGAAAGAGAGACTACAGCAAACCACCTCCTCAATCCGAACCGCAGCCTGCTTCGTTGGGCAGCATGACTCAACAGAAATGTCGAGATCCTTTTGAGTTTTGAGCCGCAGTAGGATCCCAAAAGATTCAGCTGCCGGGAGGCACTACACGAACCAAGCGGATCAGGCGGCAAAAGCGCAGCAGGGAGGACGTGCCCCTTGGTAGCAGGCTTTCTGCGCTATGAGAAATCATTACTCCTAGGACTGGGAATCAGCAACTGTGAGGCCAAGATGCATATTCTGGTCTACGTCACCGATTGCCTGTGAATCCAGCAGAGAATTTGCACTAACACATTCCGGTATAGAAAGGCGACATCAAGTGTAGCTGACTGAAGGTTACCACGGAGAGGGTGTCTATCGCAACTGCCTCCGAATACGTGGTAGGGGGTAGCATGAAATGAAAGCCACGGCATACGTGCAAGTTCCTGACATTTGAGGCAACAGGCCTCGAAATGCGATGAATTTTGTGAGTGATCTCAGTATGGTCTTGGTCCTAGCACGTCTCAGGAGGCCGTCTCACAGTAGGACACGCAGCGCTGCCTGAATGACGACGTCTGTCACTCCGGTCAACATGAGAAAGAAGTCGAACCTAAGATCGATATCCGCACAAATGGGGCGTTCCCTTCCCTGAATGCACCAGTTGTGATGTCACGAGTGTAGAATCTGTAGAAATGATTACACTGGCTATTACCCGACATCACGCTCTCAGGTTGAAGGCGTGCCCTGCTCCACTCTCTCTTTCTTTAGACCGCTGGATCTCGGTGCATAGCTGCAGCGAGAAGCCAATTCCACAGCCAATCTGGCCCACAGGCAAACTCACGAGGCCCCGAGAGATAGAAGCGCAAGCTGCCTCACAGACCCACAGTGAGGACGAGAGCTGAGAGCTTGTGATGCCATGACTCCGAAGCCGAAAGAATCGGAGCTGTTTCTTGTAGCAAAGAGCTATAACGACCTGAACGCAGCTTTGGCAAAACAACTGATGCTCTTGAAGCGAAGCAAGTTACCGGCCATTGGGCAAAGGAGCGCAATGCAGGGACTCTACAAGGGGAGCTGCAGCTCCAAGTCTGAGATCGGTGTAATCTGTACAGCTTTACAATGCATCGCGGAATCCGCTTCCGAGACACTCTCCAGGAGCAGGAAAAACGCCAGCACTCCTGGAACTCGCCAAATCCAACTTGCACAAGCCGAAATGGCAAAGCGATAGCACCGTCCTTCGATGTAGGGCCAGCCACTCCAGTTTTCCCATCTCTTATCGGTCTGAAAGCCGATCATGATGCCGTTCGCCTTGGGTGGGTCTTAAGTTTGTCCCCGAAACTTGTAAACAGGTAAACAGTGATGATGATGGTGATGGTGATGATGACGATGAGGATGAGGATGCCAATGGTGCCGGAGCGAGATGATGATGCCCGCGGCTGGTGAATAAACAAAACTGTATGCGATGGCACAGTAATCGATTGTTCAAAAAACCCGGAAGTCCACGCTTGAGGCTGGCTCTTTCTGGATTTTTGAACTCCGTCGACTTGCAAAGGTATGCTTTAGGGTTGCTGGGCATCTCAAGGCAAACCGAAGTCGAGACTGAGAGTGAAAGGAACGGAAGGTATTGCATGCATCCTTCAACTCCGTGCACACCGTCTCAGGATCAAGGGGCGATGATGAGAAAGGACACGAACGGCTCGATGTACATGAGCCTGAGAGGGACTTGGCTGCTTTCCGGATGTTCGCCGATCTTTGGTACACGGGGATGTTAGATGTTTTTTGCCCTCATCTGACGAGTTCTGTGCCCGCCAATGCTAAGCTGTAGCAAGCTGCAACGACACCACATGACTTCGACACAACGACGAAGCCCCGAGCCCCAGATCCTGCACCCAAACAACTACGACCAGCCATCCGCAGCTGAGGCTATGCTGGCTCGGGGCAGAAAGGAAGAAGGACACAGGGCCTGCACACAAAGAATCACTTCCGATTCTATGAGCAATCGCAATTCTGGGCCCGAGGTTGTCGACATTTGCCGAAGGTCCTTCTGATCGGTCGCAACTGAAAACCCTGAGACGCTCCAAGAGACGGATTGATCGACTCTGGCGGTGCTGCGAGGTCGTTGATACGCACCTGAGCTCGGGACAGGGGCATGCGACAGCAATGAAGAGCTGAACATGAACTGCAGCAGCAAAGTCCATGCGTTGCGTACAAATGCTGAACATCAGAATGCAAGTTCAACTGCTTGCTGCTGACAGCACGAAGGTCAGCTCCGCCACCAACCGGTTCGTGTCGCCAGCCAGAAGAATCTCTTTCATGGCCTTGCGGGGCGTCTCTTGTCAAGATTCGACTTTGCAATTCACAAGCTCATCTTTGTCATCGGTCATCGGATATCTGACGTGACTCAAGCACAGCTTCATGGCACAGGTTCAGAACTGGTGGATTCTGGGGGTCTCGAACCTCTGCTATCAGATTATCATGCGCAAAAACACAGTCCTCTGTTTGTTCTTATAACTGCCTATCCGAGATATCCGAGTCAGTTCAATCAATTTTCTCCAGAACCGTTTGCGACAACATGTATAATCCGGGCCCAAGCTACCTACAACTGCTCTCAAAGGGCACAAACGAGCGCAAGGTGACGATTCAAATGCTACTAGCCTGTGGGAGCCTCAGTACTTTTCGCAGCCCCAAAACCTAGTGAAGGAGGATCTAGTTGCCAGACCCTACATGTGTTAAGAATCGAACACCACAAGACCCAGGGCTCTCGGTTTGCCTGGAACTGCTTCCTGTTGAACGGGCCGAAAATTTTCTTGTGAAGATCCGAATCGCGCGCGAGGAAGAGGTCCATCAACGCCTTCGTGCGAAGGGGCTCGGGCTTCCACGATCTTCATGTTCTAGTAACGCCTTGGGTCACACTGTACCATATTCCGTGCTACTCCGTACTGTTAGTTAATCATCAACCATGACACTTTGGTTTGCAGCAGTATGGCGCATTTATATCATATTTTGCCGTCTGATATCATCTGGTACTGAACACACAAGATAATGTTCTACAGGGAGCATCGCCAACAAATCTCTGCCAAGTCTTGAAACTTACATCCGTCGAAGATGGCCCTTTCTGCAAGCTTGAAGAACTCCCATGCCAGGGCCGAGGTGAAGGCCTGAATGGGAACAACATTGGCGTTGGCTTTGGCCGGGAGGTCGTTGGTTTGGATTTCTCGGCTCGCCTTAGATGTGCAAGGCATGCTGCTGGTGCAACTCTACCGATCTTGGCATAGGCATGAGGCTCGCCCTCCTCTACTTCAAGAACCGCAGGCCTTGCAATGCAGACTTGCCTGCCGAACTAAAGGATGACTTTTCCTTAAAGCTATAGCATGCTCTGCATATAGGCCCCAGGCAATAGAATGTCACTTCATGGACATGTTTAGCCTATAGCTTTGCAACATCCAGGCGGCGGCTCGGCGGGCTAAATTTTCGACGGTTCCTTTCAATTAACATACGCGCGTGGTTCATATGCTAGAGTTGCTGTGCCACCATTTGACGGTAACTGAAGCTATCGTGGTTTTGCCTAGTTGGGCTCGTCAATTTCAGTGCAGAACGCAAAATACTGTGGTGTGACGATGACGCTGCATGACCACACTAAGCGATCTGGTGCCAGTCCCTTAAGCCGCATCTCCTGCTCCTGCAAGCCCTGGCTGCCTCTCTCTTTTCGAGACGATTCTGAGATCTTTGTCTACCCCACTTTCATCCAAGTTGCGGACCGGGAAAATTCGGCCTCTTTGGGCCAGTTCCATACTGGGCGGCCAAAATTCCGCTCGTTCTCCTTGGCTGTGCCACTTCACGTCACAACGCACCGACTCAAGCACACCCCACAGAGTCAACATGTCCTACAGCACTTCGTGCAGCAGGTCGGCCCAAAACATGCCGCCGGTGTGTGAGCCAGGCGAGTTGGAGCGAGCAAATTGAGCATCTTTGTCCTGAGCGTGGAACGAGAAGCTCATGCAAGCGTAACTTAACTGAACATTTGAGACTGTGCGGTTTTTTTGGTGGATGTGTCGATTGGGCCCTGAGGAAATCCTCGAACCGTCGAAGGGGCTGGGTGTAGGCCTACCAGACAATCACTTCGATGAGCTAAGTGTTGGCGAGGAAGGGATGGCTGCAGCCCGAGTTGCTTTGGCAACAAATTTTAGGTCAATGTAGTCAGCCAGCTGATTCACGAGGTCGTTGCAATGCTCCTGCAGACTCCAAGGGTGAAGGGCACAGGGCTTTCCATGTGATCTTGGAAGTGCCCGAAGCAGAAAGAAGAAAACATAGCTGGGTGAAGTCAGGTGAGAGCGACTCTTGGGCAATCGGCAGGAGCCACCGAGCTGTGAATGATAAGAAATGCAGCAGCCCTCCTTATGCAGTGCGAGGACGCTATACTCTAGCTGTCTATCTCTCTCTCTATATATATGAGGACGACAAGAAAATAATATTACACAGCATTCCTAGTGATTGCTAATGATCGCATAGAATCCCCAAGGCCACGATACACTACCCTCCGCAAGGCAGAACTGCCTCCGAAACCCCGATCCCACTGCTGACACCTACGATTGCTCACCAAGATGTCTTCCAATGGCCAAACGAGTTCCACAAGGCCATTAGCTATCATATTAAAGTTGCACCCTGCGCTGCCACATGTATTCCAACCGTCCATGTCTGTCCCGTTTAAACAATTGGCTTGGCTCCGGCATGGCTTTGATTTCCCATCCCTCCTGATCTCGGTGGCAGAATGGCGCAACAAATTGAGCCTACAATCTTACAATCTAAGCTTGCCGGGGCATCTTGAACGTCGACTGGCCTGTGGTCTAATTGTGTCCGCTTTTCACTTGGTGGGCATGGCACCTCCCAACTGCAGGAGGCCGGCCCTCCTTGGTTCCTGTCCTTCCTTTCTGCTTCCCCTGCCTTGCTCTGGCAAAAGGCAGCTGCGATCAGAAAGCAAGATGAGAGCATTCCACTGCTGCAGAACCGTGGGTTGTGCGGCAGAGCTCCTCTGTGTAGGTGGTCAGTCCAAGAGCTTCGATCGCGTCGTGCAAGCTCCTCGCTACACGGGAAAACGGGAGTTCCATGGACATGTTTGGGAAATGCCAAACCAGGGAAAGCAAGGCAAACACAGGCAGGGCTTGTCAGGCGAGGCTGTTGTGTCTTCGGCATCTCTCGAAGTGGACTGAGACGTGAATGTGCACATCTGTGAGTAGGGCACGTCAAACACCCTCTCTGCTCCAGGGAGCGACGGAACGACAGCAAGCAAGGCAGTCTCTCTGGGTACCCGATTCAGACCAAAGCTCCGCAGCCATTGCCCCTCACAGGGTCCTAGAAACTAGTTCAACTAAAATGTCATCAAGCACCGTGGGCACCAGAGATCTGAATCTGGTCCGAGAGGCTTCGCTGTAATCAGCTTTTTCCCGCTGACGGCACCCAATCGGAGTCGCAGTCTATGCCGCACTGCATTTGTCTGCTGATCCTGAGAGACCACTGACTTACTAATGAGGCATCAGCCATTTCTGTTGTTGTTCACCTGGTTGACAACTACACATCTGCCTGGATGGTGCTACGAGCAGTAGGCCAGAACAGGAGACGTATCCTTTGGAGAAGTAGCAACGATAATGGACCAGCTGCAGCAGCAGCAGATTCCTCCCTCCAGTCCCACACATGCCGTTGCGGCACTCGTGCAGCGACCTGTACGCCCTCGCCTTTTTCGTCCTCAACACCGCTGGTAGCCTTGCGCAGGGAAATCGTTCACGTGCGTGCGCGCTTGCAGACGTTGGGACCAGGTATGGCTTGTGGACCCGCCGAAGTTGTGAACTGCCACAGTGCCGAGCAGCAGAGATTCTCGAGACTCGACCTTTTGCATGTTCGAAGTCGTCTGTGGCCTCTCGGCAAGCGGAGGTCTGGGTTTGGCGCGAGTTGGGGACTCCAGGGTGCTCGCCAGCAATGGCAGACGTGGGCTGTAGGATTCCGCAGGCTTTCTCCCTTGTTCTTGGGCCTCCATGCTGCCTTGGGCGGACTTGACCTCACCCAGGGAGATTTGCTCGCCCGAACCCTTGACCTGAGCCGCTCTGCAGTGTAGGCATCGAGTCTTGTGCCTTCGTGTCTTAGGCTCGGACCAGAGACTCCTGGAATTCGGGGTCGAGTACCACCACCCGGGCCTGCATGCTTGAGGTGTCCGGGTATCGCAGCTAATGTCTGAGATTTGTAAGGTCGGAGGCATCTCCAAATATGCGAGAAAGCTTAAGCGTTTCACTTCTCTCTGTCCAACCACAGCAGAAATTTTGGCATGCAAGATTCACAGGCCAGTGTTTGGCCTGCCACAATATATGGATCGAGATGCACCGGGCAGCGTGATGAGATTGGATCTAAAAGAAGCAGCCTCAAACAATAAAGGCTTCTTCCAAATGGCGCAGCGGCAAGCCTGCTCGTCGTCGATCGCAAGCCTGGAAAGTATAAACGAGCTTTATGAACGAAACACCACCTGCAGCTGTTCATGATGCGTCCGCGGGGATCTACTTAACTCGACGAGTAGCATGGCAAGCATGTTCTAAGAAACAAAGCGAGTTGGCCTACCCCGTGCATCGCACGGAAGCAAAGGACGTGCAAACATGTGTCTGAATCTTGACCCTCCTGTTCACGGTCATGATCCTATGTCGTTGGTGGTGATTGGTGGTGCCTTACCGGATCCCTGCTCCATTGCTGCCGCTGCATGCATCGCAGGCCTCTGCGGCTTCATGTTGCAGAGAAGCTCTGCATGGCTGGTGTCTTTGATCTCGGCAGTCACAGGCGAGGGTAAGTTGGGTGCGGAACTTTCAGTGAGTGCGAGAATTGAAACTCGTCCACTGGATGCAGAAGCAAGGCTGGAGTGAGTGATGGACATTACTGGAACGACCCGACTCTCTGGACAATGCGTTTCGAACTCTCTTGCAGTTGCATGGTGGGGCTGGGAGCATCTTCAAAACCTTCACCGAACCTTGACTTCCCTCGGGAGTCGAAGCGCTGTCCGTTCTTGCTTAGATGCCTACAGCTGCATCGTAGCACTCATCTGCAGCAAGATTCGTATAGCCCTAAATATTAGTGTGCCGAAACCAAGCCGACACAAATGGTGCATTCAAAGAACAGCTGGCTTCCAAGATGCCCGTAAGACCGGCTCCTCGGAGGCACTGCCGGGGTGATGCGCATCGCCATTGAGGACGGGGTACGGGTCCTGTTGGGGAGAGCACTCTTTGCTTTGGAGAAGCTTTTGAAACCTTTCCAAGCAGCTTCTACCTCCACGACCCCCTTACAAAGGCTCTCGCCTCTTTAGTCATGGGGTAGTTAACAGTGAACCCCACTGCGGAGTTCTGGTTCCATGCTGTGCCCAAGATGCTGGTTTGGGCCTGGGGAAGACGTGCGACCTGATCTTGCAGTGTAGATCTGTCTGACCGACTTCGTTCTCCTGCTGTCGATCCAACTTCCACGCTTCGGCTTTTAAACCGCCAGACCCCTCTTTAGGTGTGTTTTCGGGCGTGAATTTATCCGCTGCCCGCAGACATCAACAATTAAGCCCTCAGTCAGTCGGTCGTAAACCAGGCAAGCACTACCTTTTGCCCAAATCTCATCACTTCACTGCGCCTTGGTTCTCACATACCGCAAACCCATGTTGAACACACATGCCACCCCCCAGAAACCTCGTAGCGGGCAGACCGAAGTTCTCGCAGTTCCTGCTCCAGCGAGCGGATCTTCCTGCAGGAGCGGAAGTGTAGCAACGTTGGAGCCATCGGCTCAAAAAACCCTGCGCCCTGCTCTCTTCTGGGCGGGTGGGCCCTGGCGGCCCATTGAGTCTCCGACACCCCTTCTCTTCCTGTCCTGACTCCTTTTTGTGGCCCTATCTGTCCCAAAGAATGACGTGTGTACAACTAAGGCAGAAGCGCCTGCCGATGGAGTCAGGAGTCAGGTGGGCAGCGGGTTGGCTGTCCTCATAGGCCTTGCAGGACAATCGGTAGATCTGCCAACTACTGCGCAGAAGGCTCTGTAGTCTGCAGTCGACAGAATCTCACAACATATGAGTCATAATATGAAGATGCAGCCTATAGATTTGTGCATGCACGTGTACATAATGCACATATACAGAATATATACAAATGGAGACGTATAAATCTACACTTGTATGTATATGTATGTGTATATATACGTACATATATCTGTTCATGCCCAGCTACTTGAATACCTAGCTAGCGAGCCCGCTAGTAGGTAGCCAGCCAGCTGCCTACCTAGCTACCTAACCTACCCCAGGCCAGACCTCAAGCCTGCCAAAGAGATACACCGAAAACTGGCACACCTGGCCAATTCTAGTCCATACTCACAGCAACAAATTACTGCCGTGAGGAAGTTCCATAAGCCGTCCTACGTATTATTCAGCCTGTGAAAACCGTGCAGTGCCCCTCCTGCACTCATTCATGCAAGCTCCCACCCAACAAGTATGCTGCAGTGTATCCCACCCAGTTACCAAGTAGGGTGTTTCACCAATTGCTTTGTTCTAGGGTAGGGAGTTTCGAAGCAAGCAACTTTAAGTGGTTGTGCAGCGGTTTTTAGTCTCGTGTCTCGTGCGGCCTGTTTGACACAACATGTAGAGGAAGTACGAACATAGTCGATCACAGGACGTGTATCATAGACTGCACATAATATGCTGACATCCTGTCTTTTCGCTAGGGAGGGCTCCGCCGCTGATCTACCACAGACGCTGTATACTTCCGGTTCCAGATTATATCTTGTCATGCTGCTTCCGGAGCGGTTGTACAGCCAGTATGTACACCTACATGCATAGATAGATAGACAGAGCGACAAATAAACAGACAGATAGATGGATGGATGGGTAGACAGATCGATGGAGAGAGAGAGAGAGAGAGACAGAGCGAGAGCGAGCGAGCGAGCGAGCGAGAGAGAGCGAGAGAGCGAGAGAGGGAGAGGGACAAATACTGAGATAGACACAAGCACACAGGCACACACTCTCTCTTCCTCTCTAGATGTACAGTATGTGTCAGTGTATGTACAGGTATATATATATGTATGTATGTATGTATGTATGTATGTATGTATGTATGTATGTATGTATGTATGTATGTATGTAGATATATATATATATATAATGTTATAAAGAGAGAGAGAGAGAGAGAGAGAGGGAGAGAGAGACCGAGCGAGAGATGGAATATAAACGAACAACAGGCCGACACAAAAGCCGACATCTCCCTTGGGCCATTCCTGGAGCATCTGCTTCCGGAAAGCGCTCCAGGAAGCATCCTCGGCTCAAGGTGGCCCAGGAAGCACAGAACCATCAGAGGATGCTAAACTTCCTCAAGCCCGGGTTTGTCAGCGCCCTCAGAAAAGATTCCAGAACACCTCAATTGTGATATTCTCACGCTTCTGTGGTTTCAACACTGCGGGGTCGAGAGGCCTTCAGGCGACAGCGCATACAACAGGTAACGAGATACGGACAAGAGCAAGCCTGAGAGGTCCGAGTAGGTCCGCGATTCAGCGCCACGCGCTGCATCTCCGAGTCATCACGGTCGTGGAACTCCAACATCCCTTGCACGTGAGAACTGCTGCCCAAGATGCGAGAAACTCGGCAAACGCCGACTGGCAGTGAGCCGCCATGGGCGCTTGAGCTTGGCCTACCGGCAGCCCTTCTTGTGGTGGTTTGAGGAGTCCGAACATCTGCGCGCCGCTCATGTTCACTCCATTCTTGAATTTGTTCCGCACATGCGGCAGCGGAGCAAACCTAAAAACATGTTGCTTGCTTCGCTCACTTCATGTGGATTGCAACCGGAAGCTGCTTCTCTAAGCCGCAGATTCTGATGCACGGGCAACTGAATCTAAACCTAGGCCGTGTCTTCATCCATCAACTTGGGCCGGGTGTGCCAACCATGGTAGGCTCAGGCCTTTGGGAGACTTGAACCCCCGACGCACTGCATCGGCTTCTGTGCTTCAGCTTGTTCCCGTTGCGGATGTGTACGGCGCATGGCAGCAACAAACACAGCTCCATAAGGTTGGTTTCGGGTGGGTGAGGACATCTCCTGGAGGGCTCATGATCCTGTACTTCCATGAGGAAGGGGTCAGTGCCAGGACTCCCCACACTCGGCAGCGCTAGTTCGCGCGGAACCTATGCCGAACATGCCTGCTTGATGCGTAACAAATAGGTTCTGAGATTCTGCACAGTAGAAGGAGATGTTCAACAGTCTTTGGAACATCATGGCCTACATGTTTGGAGGACGTATTGGCACTGAGGACTGGAATCCACGAGCGACTGTGATTTCCCGTCTCCGCATGCTCTTGCCACAGCGCTGCAGCAAGGCCCAGCTGTCGCCAATCCAACGGACGAGTGGCTGAACAGTTGTGAAGAACTGATGGAAAGGACACTTCTTACATGTTCTCGCGTCTTCAGCGGTGAAGTGGAGGCTAGTGCTCGCAAGGCTAAGACTAAATTGCTGACATGCAAACGTGCCGTTGCCTCCACTTCAAGCTACAACGCTCAGATGGGCTCGGTGCAGCTTCCAGACTGCTGCTCCGGGTCCCGTCTGCGATTTCTTGATTCAGCGCTTGCACTGCAGGGCAAAGAGGCACTTAGGACAAGGAAGAGCCCCTTTTTGAAGAAAGTGCGGCGAAAACTGTGGCAAATTTTGCCACTCGACCGAGGCCACAAAGCGACACACGGTGTCCACAGATAGCAGCACGTCGCGCTTGAATTTGATCAACCGCTGACGCAAAGAGCCACCGCAACACCGATGCAAACTCTTGCAGTGCTTTATCCAAGACGGAGGCTCTCTGGCGGCGCTGGGAAGTACCTCCCCTCCCTGGTGAGCTGCGTTCCGGTCAGACAGTACATTGTGGCAACAAGCTCTGCAATTGGAGTTCTAGGTCCCGAGCGCTGCTTGAGATCTGCATGGGGATTGGATGAGGGGCCAGGGTGCATAGATGTGCAGTCCGGGAGGATCTGAAAATCTTGGCCACACCCCTCCAAGGCTTTCAGCGGAGCGATTGACGGCAAACTTCTGCGCGTCTGCGAAGCCGCTTGCACAAAGCCCGCTCGAGCTCACACCACATGTACCGAACATAGTCATGGCATAGCGGCACAGGAAAATAAGCAAAACCTGCAACTGAAGTGGGCTTGCGCAAGACAGCGGAAAAGGCCTGGGCTGTCCGCCCTGTTTCGGGCAATCCAACCCGTCAAAGAGTCAAACATTTGCGACACGCGGTCTTGCCCTTTGGGAAGACTGCGACTTGGATGGGGGCCTAGAGCATGTCGTGCAGCGGTGCAACTCTGCTCGAAGCTCCTGCTGGCGGTTTTTTTAGCAGCGGGTTCACAGGCAATGGTGGCTCAGAGACCAAGTACACCGGCCCACCCAGGGCCCCACCACCAGCATTCTCTTTGGGATCTCTGGGGCTGGCGTATTTATACCTCTACCCATCCTTGACGGCCGCCACGGAACTGAATCTTCCGATAAGTGCAATTGGAACACTGACCGAGCACCAGAGCCCTGAGACTGCCCTGAACTCAACAAGGCCTACTTTGAACAGGTCTCTCCAGGAAGCCTTGCGCAGCAGCTCGTTGGCTTGCTTCTGCTCCTCCTTAAACTCCTCAAGCATGGTGGTTGAAGCTGAAATCAGTATTGGCATTCTCGCTTTGAGGCGTCTAATAGGGTCTGGCACCTCGTGAATGGCGGGGCCTGTCCAAATTGGCAAATCTGACATCAATGCTGGAACAACTGGATTGGCACAGCGCTTCCTGCCACGATAATCCGCATGACGGCTGATACTACACTCCAGGGGTGGACTCAAAGCTGGACAACCGAGCACAAAGCAAAGCCTTGACAACGCAGAGTTTGCCCTGCGCTATGACCTTGGGCCTCTTCGATGGATTCGATGGATTGCGGAAAAGGCGGTCCGATTTTGGGAAAGGAAGCCTTCTAGGACCTCGGAATCTAGGATCGTCTGCAAGCACGGCAGATTTGCCGTGTGGATTTTGTTCGTTACATGAAGTGAAGCAACATCGAAGAACCCGCCTGAGAGTCTGTAGATGTACAAGTTCGCTGACAGCCGATCCTGTTGAAGGCTCGAGACACCCCTGAGGTGGCCGACCTCACTAATCCTGAATGCGCCAGGTCCAATGTCTGGAGAAACATCTGAAAGCCGAAATGCACCCCGGATCATCCAAAGCGCCATTCAGCCCTGCAGCCCCTCCACTGCTAAACGCTTACAGAGTCTAGCAAAGCTCGACTTGCATACTGGCGTCCACCAGGATACTCTGCACAGCTTTAGCCGCCAGGAGCGCCGCGACCGTGTCAGATTTGTTGATTTCACCCCGGATCTTCAAGAGGCCCTGAAACAAAGGCTGATATTTCCGCTTGCTTGGGGGCTTAATTAAGGCTTCAGTGTTGACGGGGAGGTCTTGTGGATGCTTCAAGGCTTTTGGCACCACGTGTTGGTATGCTTCGGTTTTATTGCTTGGGGTGCAAGGCTTTTGGGCTTACATTTGGATGTCAGGGTCCTGTAATTTGTCAATTGAGAGATACGTGCGGGAAGCGAAGAACTAGAGGATCCCATCTCGGTACGAAGTTGGCAGACCGCCACATTCGGCTTCTGTGCTGGCCGTCCCCTAACCTGTGAACCCGCGACTTCCTGCGAGCTGGCCTGGACGAGCTCAGTTATGTGGAGCGTACCTCGGCTGCAAGCCTAGCTTGTGCTGGTGCGCCTCTTGCGAACAACAGCCAGACCCAGAGCGGGCTCGGTAAGGCTAGAAAAACCTGGGCCAAGGTGCCGCTACCGTCTGCGTCGATCACCTCCGCAGTGTCATGAAGTGGAATCGTGCCGGCGTGCGGGATGTAATGTGCGCTTCTGCTGTACTCTTTTTCGGTTACTAAAGAAGGATCCGTCACAGTAGGCTTCGGTCAAAGTCGTGTGGGCAACCCATCGCCGACAAAATGCTGCCAAGACCACCCAGCTTCACAATACAAACATCACATGGGAGTTTCCGAAAATACGGGGTACCTTATTCTGGGGTCCTTATAGTAAGGATCCTATTATTTAGGGTACTATATTAGGGTCCCCTATTCTCGGAAACCCCCAAATAACCACACAACTAAAGCCTGGCCAATCAGGAGACTTCCACCTCAAAGAGGTTGGCCCTATCCGGAGGGAGGTCCAACTCGTCCATCAGTTGTTGCACACCTTTGCTCAAGACAACACTCAGGGGTACCGGGGGTACCGTATTTTTAGGGGTCCTTTATGCCTAAGCTCGACATCAAGCCCGAGGCTAAACAGGCGTTCGCCTGACTGCTCTTGATAAGACACCACAAAGATTGCAAGCCTAAGAGATTCAATTTACTGTAGTGGAAGTCTTCATTCAATCACGAACGTTGGAATCTAGAGAAGGCATGTCGGCTTGCATCGGTATGTATTTATGAAGGTATCTCCCAGTGTCTTGTGCGCATCTGTGCATGGGTAATTAATGCATGTTCGTGTACACCTGCTCTGCAACAAAGGCTTTCCACGATTCCGAGAGCAAGGGGGTTGCATGTTCACGCTTGCCCACGCAAAACAGGCGACAGCAACACCCTGATGCATCGCCAAAGTGCCGCGATCTTGGATGACCAATAAGAAGAGCTCTTTCGTTATGGCCTCGGCAGCAGCTTCAAGCTCACTTAAGCTTACTTAGTTGCTCCCCTTCCATCGTACTCGAACCCCCCCACCGACCACACAACTGAGTGCAAAGCGATTCCATCATGCACATCGTCCTGAGGTATCTGAGGCAAAGCCGACGCAGCGGGCTAAGGAGTCCTAGGAAAAGCCCGTGAGGGCCATACCGCATATACACGAAGAGCAAGCAGCCGTCCGCTGCGAAGCAAGCCTCCCTTTGCCTGGATGTTCCTATCAGGGTGGTTTCTCTTGCGCCACCTGACGGACGGCATCATGTTAGTCCGGTGCACCATGATATGCACAGAGAAGCTTGCCACTTGCCTCCAGCCTCGCTCCGAAATCGACCCAGATTAGTATGTGACAAGGCTCGTCGGTGAAGAGGCCGGTGCGAGTTTTCATGTTGAAGCCCGAGTGGCGGCTTGTTTGTGTCGCGGCCTCGAAAGCGACGACTCGGGCTTGGAGCAAGTTCGTATCTATGCGTGTAGTGCCTCGAATCAGGATGGCAGATATTCATAAGAGGTATAAGCATGAAGTTGGCTGACAATGTTCTCCTCTACGACGCTATGACTCTAGCCCGTCTGCTCCCTCCATAGTCTGGAACGCTTGTTTTCCGGGATTGGTGGAGCCCGAGAGCTGTTGCACAGCAAGCAATTATCAAGTGCGAAAATGCTACCTTCAGTGATACGAGCAATGCTTTTGACAGGTACGAGATATAAAGAGAGCCTTAGTGTTTACCGTCTGAGACCGGGCACGCCAAATCATCAATCAACATCCTAAACCCTGGTATCAGAACCCAAACTGCGGCCGTTCTGTTAACGAAATGTCCGACATCCATAAGCTCGATATGGTCAGCCAGGATACTGCATCCTCCTTCTCGAGCTCCTGTAAGGAGAACCCTCCGATCGGTTCCGTTCACATAAAGATCATCGTACATGCACATTTATATTCAGACATTCATACGGGCACAAATACATACATTTTCCTCATGTGTATGTCTGTCTGTGTTTGTCTGTCTGACAGGGTGTATGTATGTTTGCGCTTGGTTAGAATGCCAAACAGTGGATAGCAATAGGCTGAAGTGTTGCGGAAGTAGTAGGATGCATTCCAAATCCTGTTCTGCATGCCTGGGCGAGCAGTCGGTTCCGTGCGGCTACAGGTAGCTTGTCCTACGAATCCGTCGGCTTACTTTCCCGGTGGTGAAGCCTGGGCTGCACTGCTTGCAGGGCTTTCTGTATAAGTCCAACATGAACCGGGGCCTTTGAGAAGCCGGCCTGCTCTCTGCTTCAACCGTGCGAGAGCTTCGGCTTCAGGCAACAAATCGGGTCCTGGAAAAGCCTGTAGGCTGCAGCAAACTTCTTCAGCAACTCGCCTCATTGGTGTGCTTTGAACTTGAGTCCCATTCCGTCTCGATCAAGTTGAATCATGAAGGATTGCCCACTTGGACCCTCGTGCTACAATGTTGGCTGTCACGAGCAGGATCCAAGACTATGAAGCACAGAATGAACTTTTGCTAGACAAGCTTGCACATGCGCATACGGCGTACAATGGTATATGCGGTATCCGTGCACGTCGCAGTTCGTCCACTTAACCTTCTTGACCGTCCAGCTAGGATCCAAATCCATGGTTGAAAAGCATCAGCCCGGACGCCAGCTTTCCAGACACTGCGCACAAGACATCCAAAACGTCAAAATCTTGAAGATTGGAATCATCATGTCCAGACGTGTCTTCAAACAGTTCTTGGTATTTGCAAGCTATGGGAAAGGCCCTGCATGGAATTTGGAAGTTTGGTTCCAACATGTTGCAACCCACCGCTACATACATTGTCAGAATACTCGGGGCACTCCGACCTACCGACGTTGAACCAAAACTGAAGCTACACGCGACGCACTGTTTTTGTCGTGTGGTATAAGCGCTGTAGCACGCCGTTGATCGTGCGGCGGGCCGGCACATCTGCCCTGATCTGCTGATTGCAGGCCGGCGTCTGGACCGGCCGTACCGGCGCAAGGATACTCAAGAGGACCTGTTCCTGGACGCCGTGCTGAAGCAGCTCGGCGAACCTACCCCGCACCGCCGGAGCGTTGGTGACACCGAGGCGAGCGAATGTCGCCAGGTGTGCCGTTCCACCGGAGGTGGTCACCACCTTCAGGAAGTCACTGAAGGTTTGTTGGGTTCCCGGCGCACAACGCGCAAGAGCCATGTCCTCGACGAGTCGTCGTCGTTTCCTCGAGCCAGGGCCAAACCAGCTGCGGACAGGGCCAAGGCAGCGGCGACGACCGACGAAGAGAGAGAGAGAGAGCAACCGGCGACGACACAGCACGCGACCGGCGAGGCTTTGGAGCTAAGGGTCTTTTCCCGGCGCTCGGCGGGCTCAAAGCAGAATGGCGCCTCTGATCGAGCCGACTTGGCGTCGGCCCGATGGCAGGCGACAGTGACGCGCCGTGTGCCTAATCCCACGGCGCCTTCAGCCCGGCGCATACGGCGCAGGCCGTGGCCGACGATCAGCGGGCGGAGACATCTCCCGGCGCCGGGGTAGTCTCGCGGCGATGTCCTGGACGTACTGCCGACGTACAAGGCTGGCAGCACCAGCCAGCGATGCGCAGCTCCTTCTTCTGCTGCTCCCATGGGATGCCCGCCGGGCTTCGGCATGCTTGCCGGCCTCACTGCGCCGGGGTCAATCTAAACCCTAAACCATAAACCACCCGGCGTGGATGGTGCCGTCGATAGTGGTCCATGGATCGGCTCTGACGCTGTCCAAGGCACCGGTCCAGCCTGCAGCGGCGTCATGTTCCTCATGGGAGAGCTTCCCCACAAGACGCCGTCACTCCCCCTTGTAAATGCGGCGTGGCCGTCGGGTCGAAGTTGGGGTCGCCGTTGTTGGCGTTCTGCATGCCGAGGAGGATCGACGCCGCCTGGTTGATGACCTCATCGGAGTTGTTGCCTCCCGTGCTCGTCGGCGGTCTCGAGGTCGGCGGCGACGCTGCGGCGTGACTGGGGGTTCACAGCGCCTTGCGGCGGAAGCCGATGTCTCCCCCCGTGCTCGTCGGTGACCACCCGGACAGCCGCCGTTGACCGGCCGACACCGCCATGGACTCGGCGTTCATCCTGCCAAGGTTCGAGGTTGCAGCGGAGGATCTCGCTCATGGTCTCCGGCGCGTGGTTCAAGGTGCCCGAGATGTGGTAATCCGGCGTCCGTGGACGACGTCGGCGGGTTCCACTGCACCTGGCCCGCCCACGACGAGGGTGGGCTCCCAAATCGGCACCCGTGCGCTGCACCGGCGTCTTCTGCGGCGTGCCACCCTGATCTTCCGCCGTGGTGGCCCTCGTCGGGAAGAGCTCACCCAAGTAGTTCGCGATGGTCGTCGTCGAAGGCGGCGAGGCCGGGCCAACCATCATCATGACCTCCACGAACTCTATCATCGCCATGCGATCTTCCATGCCCATCTCGGCGGCCAGCTCCGCCCATGCCCGGTACCCGCCGCGGCGCCCCACACGCAGGACCTCCCTCATCCCGGCGACGGCGATCGCCGATGGTGCCTTGGGTTCGGCTTTTATCGGGATCTCGGCGTGAGCGACGCCTGTTCCAGACATGGCGTCGTGGAATGAAGAGCTAGAGAGAAAAGCTTAACGGCGGTTTGGGCCAGAGTGCTATCGGCGTTCGCCGTTACCGAGTGTTACTGCGCACACACGTGTGCTACACCACACCGAGCTTCCCGAAATGAGGTACTGTACTTTGCCGTCAAGACCTGTGCTGTCTTGTTTGCTCATCTGGCCATCTGTTGCACCTGTTTCGGTCAAGATCGGCTTGTTCGAGCTCGTTGAAAGCACACATAGAACACTAACTAAGCAACATCCCAGGGACGTGTGGTGCGGGCAATGCGGATGGACTCGCGTGCATATTGCTCAGCAGTGGTCGCCTCCGTTTCCTCGGGCGAATCATTGAGAGGTCGTCGTATGCAAGATGCTCAACCTCTGAAGCTCTGGAGATCACTGAGGATGGGTCACAGACTGAGCAACCGCCCGGGCAACATCATGCTGGCTGTTCTAGGATTCTAGGAGTTCGATGGACATTCCCCCACTCAACTTAGCACGTCGATGCCCGTCTAAAAATCATATCCAGGATGAAGCATAATCTGGCTCCCAAGGTGTGCCATCTCCGAGTGTCTTTGGCCGCCTTCATCGTGATCTCCACGTACACCTCGAGTTTTTTGGAAAGTCACGTGTGCAACGGTAGTGCAGGCCTAGCGGTCCCTTGAGATTTCAAGCTACATCAGAAGTGGGCAACAGGCAACAGGTCGGGCACTGTATGAATGTTTAGAACGTCTACTTCCACTTGCAGTACCAGTACCAGTTGTCATATCTCCTGGAGATGTCGTATTCATGCAATCACCTCCGTTTTTTGTGAGTTCTCTCCAAATACTGCGACGACGAGCTACTCCGACCACAGCGCCGACAACTAGACATATCTCTAGGAAGACGACGACTACTACACAACTGCGACTGGTGTTGATGTGATCTGTCTTCAGGTTTGGCTGCCGCACTTTTGTTTGCATTGCTCCTATGCATGTTGCTGCTGTCCATCCGATCTTGCAGTTTGCTTTGTCAGCTGGGTGGCTAGGCAAACGGGGCCGAAACTTCAACATGAATCACTTGAGTCTGAGATCGATATGTCCGAACCAAGGTGTCCGTTTGCATGCTATCCTTGCTACATTCTGTAGGAGCAGCATTCATGTGACACCCTGATGATGTTGCCGGAATGTGAACCGCATAAGCAGTCTAAGAGAGTGCCAAGAGTCAGCCAAGATGACATTGAAAATGCCTCGGCGGCCAATTCTCGACCCTTCCTAGAACTCTTACCGCCTCACGGTCTAGGATTCGGGCTCAGAGCTTACACTAGCACATACTAGCGCCACGGCTGGTCTCTCTCTCTGTTTCGCAAGGATGCAGGCCCAGTCGATAAGTTTTTTCGCTGAAGAACATGAGGCTTCCACTCGGAGTCCGTGCAAGCCTTGGCCTTCTCTGCTTGCTGCCACACCACCCATGGAGACCAGCATATAGCTGATGATATAGCAGGCGACGAACCTGGGAGCATATGGCATTCGCAAGTCTCTGCATCCAATATTCCACACACCTGCTGGGCCGATGAAGAACCCGGGCTGTCTCGCGTTTGCATCAGGGTTTCCACCAAAAGGAAAACTTCAGTTCGTATGCTCGCGCCCAGTAGCACCAAACCGAACTCGTCAGTGAGCAAGAACGTGAGGGGAAAGCCTGCAAGTCGGCCCACAAGGAACGTTGGAATGGAAACAAAGATTGGCTGTTTCGTCGGATCATTGAATGCTGATCAACCGTTTGCTTGCCCGTGGGCCGAAGAGCATCAGGAAGGGAGACGCAGTGAGCTTGCATGTCGAAAATCTTCTACCGAGACATATCGACCAAATCTATCATGTCCCACCCAATATGCCCACCGGGGGCGAAGTGTCATGGATTGCAAGGGCACTATCAAGAGCGGTTGAAGAGTCGTTTGCCGCTTGATTCACATTTCAAGCAGAGACATGCTAGTGAAGAGAGCCAGGCGATCCAGAAGCAGTCGTTCTGAAGGAGACTCCGCAGAGGCGGGTGGGGCAGAGGCTCAAGATAAATGCGCAACATGCATCGGCGCATTCATGTGTCGACTGGAGAGCAGCTCCCAGCAATCTGCTGAAAGCCACTCTTCAAGACATCGTTCAAGTAAAATTCGGCATTGGGCGAGGCACACAGCATTAAAAAGACTGATCAAGCCCTCAGTGGCTTGGTGCATTTCCGACCAAGCAGATTCCCTTAACAGATATTCTCCAGCGACTTGGAAGAATTCTTGTGTCGTCGGTGTGTACAAAGTGCGTCTTCCACGCTCTTGGCGCTGAAATGGCTCAGTCAAACTCTCGAAGAACCCTGCACCACTCGTTGAGCCTTGATCAGTGACGCAATCACCAGTGAAGCAGCGGAAGGCGGTGAACATTGACCTCAGCTGACGTGTGGCTTAGGCCACCGGGCAGCCAAGATGCGTGGAGATAAATCTGACCCATTTCAAATCTCGGTGAGCCTTCCAAACGCCTTTTGGACTTCCCACGTCAGAGCCAAAACTTCCTCAGCCGATGGGTGGTTGGGCTCAACTGTACAAGAAGCATCGGCAAGTTGTAGAAGTACTTGTCCATCTCGAGTCCCGGCACTTCAACACCAGTGATGCCTGCATGGCATGCAGTGCGGTGACTCACGGCCCGACCACGTTTCCGAAAAGGGCCACAGAGCAACCAGCAACTGAACTCAACGCTGCTTCGCTACAATACCGACCAAGCTCGGACCCGGAATGAAGGAATCGCTAGCCGCTTGCACCGCAAACGTGTAGGGCTGGCAGGGTGCCTCCAAAGCTCATAGTGGCAAAGCCTGCTATCCTCAGAAAGGTCCCACGAGCACCAGCAAGCGTGTGACTGTCAACATGCATGTAACACATAAGATTAAACGGCAGTGGTCATGACGATAACGACTACGGTGACACTGACGACGATAACGATGATGGCACAAATGTGGGGGATAGTTGTCAACAGGTGTGCTGTTGGAAGATGTTGCTTTGTGCACAAAAGCTGGGTTCGTAAGTCTCAGTTCACAAAGGTGCGTTTGACCGTGTGTGCGAATGGTCCAAAGCAGCCCCAAGACGAAAGGACCAAGTTGGATTGCCGAGAAAGCCCAACTCAGCTCCAGGCGACTCCTTCCCTTGCCAGCGTCAGCAGCAAACGAAGCTTGGGTTTTTCTACGTTTCGGGCACCGTGGCGATGTGGTTTAGGCCGGGCCCCTCTGGAGCGATCCGAAAGCCTTTTTAGTGGAGATAGTTTACGACTGGTGCGCCCCGCGTTTCGCTCTTCTGGATCGCATGAGGTCAAACCTTGACCAATAATGAGGCAGTCTTTGAAGAGCCAAACCATGATTTAGGGCAAATCGGTTGGCGTGCTGATGCGTACTGGCATCTGGGTGCGTGTGGTTTGCAAACTCCAGTCTTTGTAAAGCAGCGTGTTGAGTCATCAGCGCATTCGTTCGCGCATCCGCGATCTTCTGCACTGTGGCTGCAGCGTAGGATATTCAAAGTTTCGTTTGTCGCCTACCTAGATGGACGGAATTGCTCAAAAAGATATCTTTACACGCTTAGCTACTTGCACGCACCGATTCTCAGGGCCTTTCTTCTATGAAAAATGGATTCGCAGCGGGTAGGCCAAATATATAGGGATATAACTTGATACGACTACGAACATGCATGACTTGCCTTGGTGCAACATGTTCAGCACAAATTTATCAGATCTGATGGTTATCGGGCTGCTTGAGCTTTGCCGGTTCCATGTCATTAAAACAGAGGCACGAAGCCTCGAGGATTTAATTGGTAGAGACTCTAGTAGAAGCAGTGGCGGGAAAACAATAGGTGTTATTGGAACGAGGTTTGTCGATAGCGACCGGCCTACTCAAGATTGATAGGATTCCAGCCGCAGTCGAGTTTACTCCAAAGGACTGAAGACTAGATTGGCAGGGGCAGATTGGACATCCATCATATTTCGGGTGGGGGCTTACGGACAAACCATTGCAGCAACTACCGCACTCCAGTAGGGGTCAAGGTTGTCCGACTCTAGCAGCCTCAGCGTTTGGGATTCTCAGGGCTGGCTCAAGAGGCAGCAAGTTTCATGATTCGACCACGTGTCACTGTACACAGAAACTTTATAGCGGCCCGGACTCCAGGATTTCTAAAATGTGGGAGACGCATACTCTGGTCAGTCGTAGATTGCGTGGGAGTTTTGAGTTGCGCAGAATAAATTAAATTGCACGGGCTGACACACCGTGGTGACTGCAAAGTATGTGTCAGTTCTAAGGGGCTATCAACTTCGAAGAGGCTCATAAAGAAAGTGTGTCGTGTTTGCAGAAATATTTCGTGTAAGCAGTAAGAATCGAAAGGATTCCGTTGGTTTACGAGCCGTTCGATGCGACCTGAAACGATCCATTGATTTCGCACAATTTAGGGGGCGGTGGCGGACAGGATGCTGAAAGCAGGACGTCCCATCCTGTTAGGAAATTTGCCGGTAGCAGAAATCGGTAAAACGCTGTAATGACAATGACACCGCAGTCTAACATCAACAGAGTGGATCTAGATATCCACAGTAGAAGTAAACGTCGTTTCAAACCCATCTCCAACAAAGAGTCATGGGGCACCTATCGCAACCACAGAAAAGTGCTGTGCAAGCCACACATAAATCACGGAGACCAGCAAGGTGAAGGCAAGAACCAGCGTCCGAATGCCAGCCACCAGGCCCTTTCACGTGTTGTCTTTCGAGGAGACTGCCGCTACTCCTGGCTACCGCAGTGTCTGTCTATTTGTCTGTACATATGGCTTCGCTAGGGCGGGCTGTCATAAGGTGGTCTCTTGCTTCCCTGGGAATGATGTCAGGAGTGGGGCTTCTCTGGTCGCACCTTCACCATGAGTCTGAGGTCCTTCATGAACTTCAGTCTGAAAACTTTCCTGAGACTCCAGAGACTTCAACAGCGCATCGCAAGGCATGCTCCAGGTCTTAGGACAGCTGAATCAGGCGTAGGGGAGGAGCTGAAAACATCTAGAAATCTATCATTGCATCTGAAGACGGTGAAGGACGCTTGGGCACGAAGCCAAAATGCAGACCCCCTAAGCATAGCACACGATGCGCACCAGCCGGATGAGGCGGCAGAATCGTAGTAGGGACAGCTCGCGCCCTGTTACAGGTTCGGACTTCGAAAAGCTATGTGCTACACCATGCGCACTGTGCAGCGTACCATTCCGGCGAAATAAGAGAACACACATCCGGGAGGGGCAACCCTGGGCTAGGCATCCGGATGGCCTATTGGCCTACGGCATGTAGACAGCCCTACACCTGTCCGTGCCTCCGATGTCCGTCGGAGAGGTGCTTGCGAACTGAACGCTGACCTTGCAGAGGCTTGTGGTAGGTAAAATCACCTCCTCGTCATACCAACAGTCACGTAGGCATTTGGTCGAGGCAACCTTGTGCATCATTTAACGGCACGACGGACTGAAACCGCACTGCAGCTTAAGCAACATGTCTGCTCTAGCATCCTTCCTGGGCTAAAAGCACATGGAGGATGCGAAAGGAAAACTTCATGTCCGACGGGTAAAAGCAAACAAATCGGCTGGCTATCTCTGTTAGTCTTGCATAGTTTGATGCAGACATGTTATGAGGATTGCAGGCTGGGTCCCAGAGGATCTGTTTATGATTCACTCTGACAGGCGCCTTCTCCTCATCTCGAGACTGCCAGTGTTACAAGGACTCGTGCATTTCTACAAGCAGTGCGATGTATTGTTCATTCTGCAGCTATGACTGTATGACGCATGCCGTGATGAAGCAACAAAACCTGCCGCGCTGTGGCCCGGACGTCCGCAACGCTCGTGGTGCACAGAATTACATCAAACCTGAACAGTTTCCAAGCACGTCCGGTCAGGCAAGACTCAGGGGAAGTAAAAATGTTGCATCTCAAACAACACAATGCTCTGCAATGAGTCGGCCTCTCAAGTATTTGTTAGGTGATCGGTGATGGACGAATTCGATTTCGCAAGCTATGCTCCCCCACACAGAGCGAACAAGGAAGGCTACACTATATTTAAACATAGAGTACCAGAAGCTACCAGAATATGCTCCTATATGCTGCAATGTACTACAAACTTAAGGCTCGGGCCAGTTCCAGAAGCGATCCTCGCCACACCAGAAGCCTGCGCTTGCTTTGCAGGGTATAGTTGCCAGTGATCCCTTTAGTTTTAGGGTTTAGGGTTTAGGGTTTTTGAGGAGTCAAGTATGTAAAGGGTCTGGAGAAGGCTCAGGGATTCGGGTTGAGAGTGGAGATGTCAGGCTCGGTACCAACATTCTCGCACCTCTTGCAACTGGATTGGCCCACCTCTGCATGTGAGGAAGTGCTGGCGCAGTACAATTTCCTGGTCAGTAGGCTGTTGGGGTATATGTATGTTATTTATAATCATCATACGAGGACGAAAAAAGAACACCATTGCCAGGTATTCAGGTCGCTATGTGATACTCTCATTTGCACATATATATAGGAACTACAAAAGCAACATTGCCATGTACCGATCAATGACTATGTCTAGCACTTCGACGTTCTGAGAGTCCTTGTCGCTGTACATTTTTGAGCTCCACTTGATGTGCCACGAAGTCTGATGGTGGTGTTCTTGTCGATATGACAGCTTCGATGATGGTGATTTGCAGGTGGACGCCGTTGGCATCTATCATCTATGGCTGGCGTTCTTGGCATCTATTGCTGGTGTTACTGTTGTTGATGTAAGATAGCCAGAGTCACGATAGCAACCATGATGACAACATTTGATGTTGTCGTCGTTGTTATGATATGATCATCACAGGGAAGACGATGAATGCTAGCATGATAGTCGTGACGTTGAGAGCTCACACCCCTCTTGCCACTGGTCCGTTCAGCAGAGAGTCTTGTCTTGACTGTGGGTGCTATGCTGCTACCATTGCCTGGAGGCTATCGTGGGCCACCAGTGCTACTCATGCAAGCGATGTGTGCCGTCAACCTGAAGTGAAGCAGGAGTGTTCAACGTTTTGTTGGACCCAAACATCATAGTATTCGTCCTGCGTACTATGAGTCGGGTGTGGGATTCACAGGAAGCAGTGGTCACCGGCAGCCGCAATTCCAACTCGCAGGCCTGAGCGAAACTTGCTGGCCCAGGTGCCAGAAACAGAAAGAGAGCAAAGCCCAGTTCGACGTAGGCCCAGCCTGAAGAGATGTTGGCGCAGCAGTTTTGCTAAGTATTATTGCAAACAAAAACGTTGTCTACCAAGCTGATCGGAGCGTTGGCGTTTGGTCTTCATTGTTGTGTGCTTTTATCACACCTTGCCAGCACGACAACCACTAGCCAGTATCGAGTTGGTGGAACAAAAAGCCAGCCAGAGTCTCTGAGCCTTGAGCCGGAGATGCTTGCATCTCCGGACAGGGCACATCTTTTAAATTACAGACATTAAGGAGGCGAGAAATGGAAAGCTATTAAATTACAACATCCAGCAGACATGCAAAGGACAAGGACAAGGAGAGAGGAGGCAGGGGGACAGGGAGACAGAGAGTGTGAGGATACAGACGAACGAACATATGGTGACAGAGCGAGAGAAATGTCCTCATCAAAATTAGCATGTTCCCTTGTCGATGCTTGTGCACCTCCGAGCAAGAGTCAGAGTGCGTGTGTTTGATGTCCCTTTGCCAGAGGCCTTTGTAGATCTGGCCGATGCATCGGGAAACTCAGACATCAAAATAACACAACTGAGCATACTCGGGTAGTATCTTATGCTATGTTATAGTGATATAGTATACTACAGTATATGGTAGTAACCATGGTATAGTATATGATTGTACTATCTCCCAACAATTGGAGACGGGCTGTGCTCCCAGCACCACAAGGGGCAAGCACATGGCCCGTCTGATCGCTTTGAAACTGGTGTTGCCCTCTGACACCGTCGAATTTTGTCGGGCGGCCCTCCCAAATCTCATAGAAAGGGTCGGTTTGGAAGCCGATCCTCAGCATCGAAACGCACGGAGTGTTTTCAGACCCATAATATCATAAAGGCTCCGACTCAATGTTCTGCCTTCGAGCGTCATAACCCCATTGGCGACGATAAGAATTGCCACCAGCGGCTCCACGTACCTGCAGTGCCGACATGCGTTTCGCTGCAAATGAGGCAGCAAGACATCCAAGGCTCCACGACCAAAAGCTCCCTAACAGCAGTGTGGAAGCCACCCCCGGCCACAAGCACATCCCGGAATCCCAAACCCTGCTCGATAAAGGTGAGTGACATGAGTGGATGCAGCGGTTCCGGGGGTGCCGCCAGATCGTTAATGCGGACCTCAGGACTTCCGGACTTCTCGGAGCTGGCGAGGAATACTTGATTGTCGAACTGCGGCCACCACGCCGTGAAAAAACAGATGTTTGCTTCAGCGAAACTGTAAAACTCCCGAGCCGCACATTCCTAGATTCTAGATGGCTACACGCATAGGATGCTGTAGTAAAGAGGGCAGCCCATTCTAAAGCCTGCACCCAGCAGTGCCCAGCGGCGAAGGTCAGCTCGGCAACTAGGCGGTTGGTGTCACCGGCCAGCAAGATCTCGCGGATCGCCTGGCTGGAATCTTGCTGGCTTCACTTGTTGGTGAGGCAGTATCCACTTCCAGCCTGATCTGGGATAGTTACGTGGTTCGACGTCTCCATGTACCAAGCAAGCTCGATGTGAGCATGGGAGGCTAGAGGATGCCATGGGTTTGTGATACGATTATCTGAATCTGCCGCACGGGCTGCTGCAAGTTTGGGGTGGCGAAAAACTCCAAGCAGTGGAACCCTAGACGCGCACTGCGCTGGGGAGAAGATGAGGGGAGAGAAGCTACGGACGATCGGTGCCTGAAACTGCTTGACTCCAGTCTGGCCAAAGATGCGCTTGTGGATTTCGGAGTCCTTCGGGGCACAGAAATGGCAATCTGATGTCACCAGGATTGTGACCGGGTAGGTCCGGCGGTCCTCACTCGACAGCTCCCCAGATTAGCAAGTATGCCAAGCATGCCCCAACACGAGCGTGAGTTGTCCTGAGCCAAAAATAGCTCCATCCTTGGTCCGGTCAAAGGCTGCGGAACCTATGGCAAACACCTGGACCAGGCCAGCCTCAACACTTTGGCACGAAAGACACAAGTCCAAGACTGCCATCAGGTCGCAGTGCAGAGGCGGGCACGACGTTGAAGGTGCTCATGGCCTGCCATCTTGCACTTCGCTGTGCTTGAAACATCACGTGTCAAGTAGTTGTCCGGTCGTTGCCGACCACAAACCACTGTCCCGCGAGAGCTGTAGCCATTTCTGGCCACTGGAAGTGGCTGGCCGTGCTTATTTTGTAAGGTGTTGAGTTCTTAAACATACATACTTCACGGGAAGGCTTCCCCGGTGGTCTGGGGGGGCGACTTGCCTGTGGTTCGAAGGCCGTGAGGGAGGCACTCCGGTGGTAGCCCTTGTGGCATGCAGCATCGGCAATCAAAAGCGATTAGGGCAAGGCATCAACTCGAGCACTGATGGACAAGAAAAGCAAATTATACTGAGATGCCATGTAATCTTTCACTTTTGGCCACTCCCAAACCGGCTTGCCATAGCGGTCCACCTCATCCTTGGACACCACGAGATACACATCGGTGAACATGTCACGGCGTGCATGGTTGCAGATTGTGGTTGCCCTGTCGGGTTTTTTCATCAGCCAACCACTCGACTCACCCGGCAATTGCGGTGAAGGCGCCGCCGTCTCCCAGGAGAAAACGGTCTGCCTCCTGCTCCTTCGATCTCGGGCCTGAAGCAGGGGCCAAAATTTGGCTCAAAACACTTTGGAGCTTTCAAGGATGAAGGCTTTCATGGCTTCCAGGCTCCATCCTTCTTGTCTCACCGCCTTAACTGACGCCCTGACCTCGAAACCAAGGTGGATGAAATCCGCGACCAGATTTACCTTGGAGCTCGGAGTAGATAGCGATCTTTTAGGCACATGGCCATCATGATCGTTGAGGCTTTTATGCCAAAGCAGACGGTGCATGCAGCCACCACACCTCGAGGTGGCCATGTACGCGAGTTAGGCGGTGCATAGCTCTCCAAGGTCAGACTTACTGTTGGGATGCTCTTATGTTCAGTGTAGAGGAATGTAGGTGAGTGTTCCGGCGAGGAGTGCCCGGGCCAGCGCACAGGACGACTCTGTGGAAACACCGTGGCTTCCAGTGTCTGTGCCACGGTGGACATTCTGGAATCGCGTTCTTTCTTCACTGGTGGCACAACGGCGAAATTGGCAAATCTCGAGTCTTGGCGGTCCCGAACTTGATGAATCGCACTCCCGGTGCTTCCGCCACAGTCCTGCGCTCACTTTCGCCAGCAGCCTTTTCGTGACTCCTTGGTGTCTCCAAATCCGTCTGTTCGGTTGTGCTCCGGCCACACCTTTTGCCAGGCAGATCGCTGTGCTGCGAGCATCATTCTCACGGGCCGTATTATATGTGGCCGCCACTTACCTCTGTCTCAAGGCAAAGCTCGCAGCTCAAGATGCCAATCAACCTGGGCATCCCCGCTGATTCCTGCTGCCACAACATGAGCATTCGTGGAAACAGACACGCTCCCAGTCCCGCCAGGCTGCCATCTCATTGATGTCATCGATGCTGTATCTCGTCAGGCCCAGAGCATGCACAGCGTCGTGCAGATTCTTTCCAGACACCAGCTTCCTCGGCTTCGGGTCGCTAAAAGCCCGCTTATCATGGCTCCTATGGTTCCTCCATGCCACAATCAGAAAATCTAACCTAATGCAAATGACTTATAAGACGATCTATCCCAGTATCCCTGAACAAAGAAACTCCCATATCTCACAGCGGGCGGCGCCGAAGAAAGCGCGCCCAAACGGAGGCGCAGCCTGTGGCGGATCGCCCGCGCCTCGTCGTCGCTGAGTCCGATCAGACCTGCCGAGACGTGACTCCCCAAAAACCTCGACATGTTGCGAACGTTTGATTGTTTAATGCCTGTGTAGACGGCGCATGCACGTATGTGTAAGGGCGGGGGAGAAGGATACAAAGGATACACAGCCATGACAAAAAGATCAATCGAGAATGCTGGCTGCGTTGGTGTGTGGTTTTCGGCCTAAGCACCACTGTCAAGTGCTTGAATGTGAACTGTCATCAACTAGGCACCAGCTGTACAGCTGTAGAAGTATTGTTGCCGCTGGGTTCCCTCATTGCGTGGTCTAAGTCCACTGATCTCTTTTTGCTTTGCTGGCACTAGTTCGACTAAGACGGCATAGTTCTTGGGCTCCTCCTGTATGTAGCTCGTCAATGTGTTTTTTCCCGATGTCCCATGCCTATAGCTGATTATTATGCTGGTTGGCTGCTGGTGCTACCCTACAGTACGCAAGCATCTTCTCTGAAGAATGCCTTTTGCTTGGATTGACTTCAACATGCTTGTTGCTTACTGTCTCTTTTTTGCGTGCATGGGTCGCTATGCTGCTACGGCATGCCGCGGCATGTTAGAGTCACTTTAGATCACCCTCATGCAGCATCACTTCACAGGGCACCGTCGGATGAATGCCGCCAATTCTAGCAGACTTTGACAACTTGAGCAAATTCGAAGTCACCGAGCTCAAGGATACCCGTACACTTTAAACGCATTCTGATCCGTAAACCGCGCAAGCCAAGATCCCACTCAGCCGCAGTTTCTGCAGAGTGGGGGAGTTGTAGGCTTATCAATGGGATTCATGTGCTGCACGCCCTGGACGAGAAGATGCTGTCGTGCCTTGGGTTCTGTTGTGAAAGGCAATGAGGCCCCTGTGGATTCAGGGTGTCGGAGCTTTGAATTTCAGCTGTGACCCATAAGATTAGCCAGGCTAATGCTTGCAGCTGGCCAGAGCTCAGGTTGCCTCGGTAGGGACCTGCTCTCCGCAGCACCAAGCCCTCAACACATGCCGGAGATGCCAGACGTCAGGAAAGGAGCAGCAGCCCCACCCTTAGCAGCATGGCTCTGGGATCGAGATCATTTGCAGAACGCCAACGGAAGTGTCCTCTTTGAGCCTGGACACGAGGCCGTGAGACTGCATGCCCGACGACGTCTCAGACTTGCTCTTGGTGAGTTTCGCTACCTGATCAGCAAGCAAATTGGGGTTTCGGGCCTCTCAGTAAAACAGAAACGAGCAACCAACACACTGCTATGCCGCCATGCTCACGGAGGTCCAAGTCTCGGCTTCCAGTCTCGATATCTGGGGTTCCTAGTTGTGCAGTCCATGCAGCCGGGATGCCAATTCCACATCCTGACACTGGCCAGAACAGCTTGATTCAGGTGGGCGGGATGTGAATTACTATGCTTAACTGCACGAGTGGCCCCTAATCGCGTGCCGGGTAGTCACGCGACAGTCTTACTTCAGACCTGCTTAACCTTGAAACCTGATTGCAGAAATACCCCGGCTTGCAGGAACCTCATCCCAAACCGCAGCCCCGAAGCCTTCGAGCCCATGAGCCCATGCCCTCACCTGCAGCGGCATTCCGTCGATGCTTGGGCTGCGAGCCTGTCGAGATCGGAAAAGTCAGGTGGAGGTCTGGGGTGCCAGCGTCGGGATCAACACGCCTCCACTGCTTGAATCTGGCCGCGGTCATCGCCCTCGGGTTGCGAATCGAGTCGGACAACGCGTGCATACTGCTTGGATTTCTTCGGTGTGTCAGTTGCGGCGACTTGCGCATCATCGAGCACCGGTTTAGAGTGTACTCTCAGATGATCACGCCTATCTACTATACTTTGGATCCCTCGCTGTGCATTTCCAGCAAGCGCCGTCGTCGGGGCAGGGGCAGGTATAGGTTTGGGAGTTTTGAACCGACATTCCTGTTCCGAGCTGTGTGCCATTATGGGGCAAGTGCAGCTCGAGCCGCGATTTTCGGCAAGGATGGCACAGTCGAGATCGCCTCTGGGACAGGCTCAGAACGGGCTGAACGAGTTGTGGACCTGGCGACTAGCAACTAGCATGCCTAGCTGTGGGAGGGGCTTAAGTCCCACTTCGCCTCGCCGACGCTATCGCCGTCTGCGTCTCCGTCTTCGTCTGCAAGGCCTCACATCGCACTCCGATGTTTTAATAACAAACAAAAACCGCAAGATGTTATAACTACCAGCGTAGCACTCCCATCCAGCCTCCCACGCCTTCACCGTCCTGATCGACCTTGGATGCGTTGACTGTGGTGTTATTAACTGCTCCTACCAACGACATAACTTTGTGATCTGGAGGGCTACACAGGCTTCACATCTTGCAGTCATTTACGGAACCCGCTGCGCAATGCGAACATCATGTTTGCGTTATCATGTACTGAAAAGCAAATCAGCAGCAAGGCTCAACAGCTGGCAACTTATGTGTCATTTCGGAAGTCTAGATAGCTGTTGTAGTATACATGTCTCAAAGGCTCAACGAAACTTCCACTCTTGGTGATTCACCGAGATGTGCTTATGCAACCACGAGACGTTGTGCAACTGTGGCGAGATCACAAGTTCGGATCCGTCGTACTCAGGGAAAGCCTTCGACAAAGGGCCGGGTCTGCAAATCAGCACACCCTGAGTGGGGATCTCACTTGCAGCTACCTAGTTGGGAACGGCTTTCTGAGTTTATCGAAGCAGCTATCAAAGTTTTCCCATATCAACGAAAACTGCACCATGAGCGATGATGTTTACTGGGATGAAGCCAGCACCAAATGCAATCACAACAAACCATGCACGGATTCGAAGCATGCACGGATTCTGACAGCTTGCCGGGGCTTGAGTGTTTGCTTTTCGTGCCCACCCGAGGCTACGCCAGGAAGAGTTCATTCCCAGGTCTGCTAGTGGCAGTACCATGTTCTCACAATGCCTCGAGGATCTGTGACCGAAAGCTTCTCCAGGCATCCTGCAAATTGCAGGGTGGGCCGGCTCTGGCTAGGGTAGGGGATGCCATGAATGCGGGTGCAGCATGCCTGAGACCTCGAGAAATGATGCATGCCAGTTCCCTAAATATGAGTTCACTTCAAGAAGATGGGGTCAACATGTGTGTTAGGGGAACGAGATCTGAGCGTTGCTGCGCCTGATGTCGCATTCTTTGTGAATAGAGCCTTGTACACTGTGAAGGCGAGGAACACCAAGGCAAGCCAAGGCAAGCCAATGGGTACTTGCAGCGAAAACGCTCTGGACACCATGCAAATGAGCAATAGGCTTGATCTCGCCTGCTCGATGTCGGAATTCGGCTGTGACGGGGCTGTTGCTTGCAGTCGCAAGACAAACTGCGACCGTGGGCTGCAGTTCTTACCGCCTCCTACCCTCTAGCAGTCGCTGTCACGGCGATCTTATGTCTGCTGCGCAGCCGCGAGACATGCAGCCAATTCTGCTTGTTTTGACACGTCTTTTTAAAATCGTCGGGTTGGGCTGATCTTAGAGCCTCGCCAAACAGTTACATTCCAAACACGAAGACTTCGAGAAGCAGCAACACCGGCAGTAACAGTGGTGGTTGTGGAAGGAATTCTGGAATAACCGATGATACCGCTCAGCACTTCCACGTCCTCCAAGACAGTCTCCAGTCGCTCTCGCTCCCCGCTCATGGCACGCCGCGGCCTGGAACGAGGAGCAGGCCGGTGCAGGATCTAGGGTTGGCCGGCATGAGCTATAGGAACCAATACTCGTAGGTGGCGTGGCGATCGCACTTGATCGCGCGACCTTCTGCGGAATGTGCGGCTGATTACACTCTCGGTTACCGACAGCCGAAAGACTTCAAAGCCTCATAGACAGAAAGCGTCACGAAGCCCTAAAGCAACAACAGCCATTCCTTCCGTCGAATGCCGGCTGTACTAGTGTTGAATAATTTCTCCAGTCGTAGACTTCCGGCTGCAGAATAGGATATCCCAAGGTTGGCCAACGTACCGCAATTCAGGATTGAGGATGTCGGTAGGGCTGAACCTTCCGTTGCCTTCCGCTCAACTTTTTGAGGTTGTGCTTCTGGCACAACGGGTGAGCAGTCTTCGCAGGATCAAGCTTCGTGTGAAAGTGTAGTACACACCAACAATCCCAAGCTTCTGAACTTTGGGACGTGGAGCACTTGTCCTCTTTTTGATCCTCTGTAAACACTTCAGTCGGACTTCCTGCAAGCTTTGAGTCTGCAACTGCAACTTCAAGTTTAGGCGATTAACGTACGGCATGTACGTCTTCGGGGAGTGCTGCAAAACGGCTATTATTCTATAGCTGCCAGCACGAAGCACAAAGCCTGGGACGGAGTTTGCCGTATCAATGATAATCACCATCCGCAGCACATCACCGTCATCATCATGATGATCATCACATCCGTAGTCAGCAACATTGTGATGCCATCACCATCACTAGCTTCATTGCATTCTTGTCAACTCTTCAACCATAGACAACAGAATAGCCACCACCATCTCCACCATCTCCACCATCACCACCATCATCATCCTCATCACCATCATCATCATCAGCATCATCACCATCATCATCATCATCACCGTCATCATCATGATCACCATCATCATCACCATATCACCGCATCAACATCCCCATCATGATCATCATCTTGATCATTGACCACAGCGTTCGTCATCAGCGTAGAAAGGCCACTATGATTTGGCTCGAACTACTTTTCGATCCCTGAACACTTCGACCTTGCAGCAGAGCGCAACAACCCAGATGTGCTGTAACTTGTGCTGTCGAGTTTGATTGAGCGTGCCGTCGAGTTCCGTCCAGCACTCAGCATCGATGAAAGACTTTACAGAAAGATGTTACCTAAGTAAAGGCGCTGTGCATGCAGGGCATCATCCACACTCAAGGGCCAGGAGCTGAACTTTGGTGGCCTCAGTAAGAACAAGGCCTTTATGCAGGCCTCCTGGGGTTTCCTGGAAGTCCCACGGTGCGACAGCGCCGGTGTTTGCCAGCGTCGGCGCACCGATCCGAAGCAGTTTAGACGAACTTGCACAAGAGTCTTACGGCTTTCTTGAGCTCATAGTAATACTACCTGGCAAAGAGTTGAGACATGCGGCCGTGGTTGGTGTAGTTTGCACTCAAAGGCTCGAGGTCCTGTGCGACATTGAACGCAGCATCTTAGCTTGTTTGTACGGACTGCAACACACACGTTGCGGTACTGTGTCTTCTCGGCACGTTTCGTAACCCCCCCACAAGGCATGCATGATTCAAACTGTCCAGTCAGGTGTGTATACAAGGGGAGAGATATGGAGATGCACCCCGAGAGGGATTCCTAAGCGGTGTGGCTGCTACTCCTGAGGGTTCTGCAGGGTGCGGCCTTCTCATGTCAGCTACTGCGCTGCTACAGCTTGAGCGGCACACACCGGAAGATCGACTGTACTGCAACGTCCATAAGAGCCCCGCGATCCTAGCTGTTCAGCCTCAAGAACTGAAGCCAGTGAGCAATCTCCTCACCCAGGCAGACTATGCCCTCGAGTCAACCACGAGCTATTTACCGAGCATCTATCTTTCAGAAACCCATGACCTCGAAAGACAGCGCTCCTTTTTGGCCGTGAGGCGTTCTCCGAGCTTTGGTACTCTCGATAGGCCCAATTTCGCGCACGATCCGTTGTGATACCAAGTACAATGGCATGCAATAGTGGAACGAACGCCAGAGAACTTCCGATCCCTTTCCGCCTCGTCTCGTCATCATCATCGTTATCATCATCCTAGCTAGACAATGATCCCAAACTCGGATGGCTCTGCAGCACAAACCCAATTGGCGAAGCGGTGCTGAAGCACCTCCTTTTTACATGTCTGACAGAATGGTCTTCAACGGTCTGCTTGTGTTGTGCGGCTGCCAGGACCACTGTCGGACCCTTGCGAACTTTCGATCTGCGTAACCCTGGTCAACAGCCAACAAACCAGCATACTCTGAATTTCTCCTGTTGCTGGGACTAGCGCGAAATTTGAGAAGCTGCAGGTTGCACTTTGCAATTGTCTGACGAGACGACATCTGAAACACTGGCTGCACACCCCTGCATGCATAACCTATTGATGTGTTGGCACAAGCATCATGCCGGTCAGGGGTCAAAGCTTGGGGCTGTATCATGTCCACAAACCCCAGAAACGACTCCCTTCGCCAAGATCCGTTTTTGAAGCCTTGGACATGCCAGGGGTGCAGTGCCAAAGATCGATGAAATTCGATGGGAGGGCAGCGCAACAACGGACCCACATCTCATCGATTCGAGGATAGGGTAAAAGCACAAGACTAGCATCAACAATCCAGTGCCACGGCATTGTCATGATGATGCTCGAATGACAAGAGCAGCAGTAGCACCCCCGGCGTTGATAATATCAACAACTGAACACGAAGCCAACAAGCCGCTGCTGACTGCCACTTCCATCTTGAGCTCCTCTCGGCTCTGTAGCAGATTGTCAGCCACAGACATCCGCAAAGCGGAGTTTAAGCTTTCATGGTCATCACGAGAGCATACCATTGTGTCCATCAACATCTTCACCATGCGATGTAAATCTATCTACTGCCCTGCTTTCCACAATGCATAACATCGTCATCACACCGATTACTACATAGTGCATACTCTGCGTAGTCTACTGTGATTCTGACTCTGATGCGGCCAGCATGCGGTTACCCGCCTGCAGACACAGAGATCGCACGGACTCATCGCATGCTTCACATCTTATCACTGTCAGGGTCATTCTTCATATCCCTTCGAGGCTCCTGCTCATGGGCTTGTAGGTTTGTCATGCCGGCTGTGGTGATGTGGCTGCTGATGCTGCTGCTGATGATGATGATGACTGAGGTGGAGGTGACGGTGCCGATGATGGTGATGGATGATGAGGATGGCAAAGATGGTGAAGCGGATTACTACTGTAAAAATGCTTTCCTGTGATGATTGTTGCGGTTGTCGGCACTGTCAGGCCCGAAAGCATGCGGAATGTCTGGCCATGTCCGGCCAAGGCCACTGCTGGCGGAGAGGAGGGCCGCTGCGGGTTTGTCGGAAGTCGGAACATCAGCCGAAACGTTTGGTCCGCAATCCGTGGAGCTACAGAGGCATGTTAGAACATGTCTGCAGCTAGCGGTGTCTCTGTGTGTTCTGTTTCGCATGTTGCAGCTTGGAGTTTAGATGCGCGGACTCAAACGAGGCAGATTCAACGTTGTGGCAGGGAGCTGGTGCCTCTGGCCGGCAGCATCCACACAAAGATCTCCTATAAAGTCGGGGCACAGAGATGCCGAACAGTCTTGTCTTCCGGGCTAGGG
The DNA here is from genome assembly GCA_905221635.1 of Symbiodinium sp. CCMP2456. Taxonomy (NCBI): domain Eukaryota; class Dinophyceae; order Suessiales; family Symbiodiniaceae; genus Symbiodinium; species Symbiodinium sp. CCMP2456. The sequence goes on from CAJNDV010011314.1 coordinate 54,833, forward strand.
TTCTCGGCGCGGGGCTGGGAAGTCCTGCTTGGGAGTTCAAAGTATCTGCCTGTCATTCCATGGGCTGGGGCATCATGTTGGGACATGTGGATGTGAAGGCTGTCTCTGTTGACCGCCTTGTGGCAGCACGCCAGTTAAAGACGTTCTTGCACTCACCAGCAGCTCTTTAAATGAACATGCACTGGTGAATTTCGTATAGGACTGGCCAACTAGGCAAGATGCCTGAACGCCCTTCATGCAGAGACGCTCAGAATTGTGGAGATGCGCGTCTGCAGTCGCGGAGACTGCCCTGTTGGGGAGCCTGACTGTCGCTTGTGGAATAGCATGGAGTTAAACGACTGCGAGGTGTGTTGCCGCGGAAGTATAGAGTACAAGGGCCAAGGGCAGCAGCGACGAGGTTGAACAAGCGAGCTTACGAGCATACTATTAACTTCGCCAAGGCCACGTCCCCTCCTTGTGGCCTCGGAGGGCCTAACCCTAAAGGACCGCGCCTCGCTTCTGCGCAATGCATTTACGACACGATCTTCGTGGACGCCACAGATATCCTGGCGCAACGCAAGTGTCCCCGTCAATTAGGGCCAGGAAATCGCCTTTTATTTGTCAGGAGATCTTGAGGCAGAAGATCTGTGATGAGCAGGGAGTTGACTCCTACAGATCCACGGAGCTTCAGAAGCAGCCATCCCCAACACTCTGCACGAACCGATCCCCCATGAAAGTACCGTGCCCTCATCACCAAGCCCGAAGGACGACCTGCATGGAAGGGCTACATTCAAACATCCGTAACACGAAGAGTCCTTCCAGGCTGAAGAAGCTTCAACACCGTGTTCTGAAAATCTTTTTCGTCTGTCCGCAACTCCTTGGCGGCAGCAGCAGTAGAGTTAAGGATCATGTCTGGAGTTCAACGTTCCTTGATATCCGTGGAAGACAAGGGTATGCACGAATGTCGGAATTGTCGCACCCACGAAGGTAGCAGCAAAGACCTGTAGTTCATCTGCCTAGCCAGTAGCACACATTACATCGCATCACGGCCCTAGTTGAGAAGGGCAGCATTGCAACAGTGCTCGGCAAGCTCTGTGGTGCAAAATCCGTCGCCACTGACTGCTTGTTCGTGTAAGGCTACCATTGCAAACAAAGCAAGTCTCTTCATCAACAGTGACACCAAGCTTCCACCAATTGATTCTGGATCGCTTTCGTCGCGAGCAGCGTAGCGACAGCATCGCTCTTCTTGACTTCCCCGCGGATCTTTAGCAGTCCCTGAAAGTCAGACAAAAACTGAACACAAGACACTTAGTAGCAGCTGGGCCTGCAGGCTTTTTAAAAACCGTCCAGCACAGCAGTCCGCCGCTTTTGCAGGTTCCACTGCCCGAGTATCTACTTTTAGACTTGATCGAGAGGTCAACAACGCTGGTGCTAAGGATCTGCTGGCATTGGCGAATCCAGGAGGTACTATAGGGGGAACTTTCTAGTGGCGGTATGCGAGTACGAGACGATCATAGCAAGTGGATGCAGTGAGTGACAGCAGCTGTTGCAGTGGGAGCATCCTTCGTGGTCGTCGTCATCGTCGCAGCACGAGCAGTGGTGGCGGAGGAGGAGAACGAAAAGAAAGATGAGCTGGAGCCACAGAGGTCATGAGTCGCAGCAGAAGAAGTAGAGTATAAGTGTTGTGACAAGCAGTGACCAACACAGCACAGTCCGTGCCTGAACCAATTCGGTGACGTGAAGTGTACCACTCCCGTCAGCATCGATAATCTGCCACAAGGGGCTGACGAGGGGCTGATATGACTATGACTACGAGATACGAGGGCCGAAGTCCATATCAGCTGTGGATCCATGCAGCAATGCACGGGCTTTCGCAGCAAATGCGACCACAGAGAGAAGCTGCTCGGCTCAGTCCAAAGATGTGCAACGTATTTCTTCTTCTCTCCTGCAAGATTCGGCGACCTCTAATCCCCATGCTTCGACATCGCGCGGACCTTCCCCAAAACTCCCCGCTAAAGGTACAGTCTGGTTCGATGCCTTCCGCGATGCTTGAACAAACACATGTAGCAGGAACACATCAGAAAAGCTCAGCATAACCCGGCTGAACTCTAATCGAACCTCGAACAGGTTGGCACGGTCATGGGGCAGCTCTAGCTCATCCATAAGGAACTGGACGGACTGGTCCTGCGCCAAAAGTCGGGATTCACCGAAAGATCTACGAAGGCCGACAAGCCCAACCCTGAACAAAAACTCCAAGATATGAATGAGAGAGACGTGCTGTACACGACAAGTGCTTAGTGAAGTGCGTGCGTTGGGGGGGGGGTCGGCTTAGACTGCTGGGTGGGCGTTTCATCTAGAGTTTCCTGCGCATCTGGCTTGGATGTGGATGGGTGCCGAGCAAGCTTGGCATCAACATGTGCTATTCAGTCTGGAGAAGCCCACCCCTTCGAACCCCCAGTTGCTCCAGATCTCTAGGACCAGCAGCGCCATTACCGATTCTAGTCATGACTAGCCAGCTAGCCTGTTGCGGCTCTCACAGATCTCATTGCAGGTCTCGGCTGAGCTAAGGTCGCAAGAGACTGCAGCCCTCTTTGCTCGGCCAGCCTGGATGACGAGAAGGAAGAGCTCCTTCGTGATCGCCTGGCCATGCGGATGCCATACAATCCCTGATCTCAAGCAGAGGCCACCTTCTCAGAAGCTCTCATCCAACCAGGGCACGATGTGGCCGTGGATGTCCTCGTCGGTGAAGTTGGACTCCATCGGGCTGAAGTCCAGGTGCTTCTTATTCGAGGTCTGGAAGCGGGCTCGCGACTCTCCGACGAAGGCCGAAGGAAAAGAACGACCCCTTCACCAACACACGCCAAAAGCGCAGCACAGCCTCTAAGCAGCGTGTTGGTCCAAGATGGGATTCTGAAGCTGGGGTTGGTTTGGAGACCCCTGCAAGCTGCCAATCTAGTGTCCAAGCCTGGCTAATATTTATTGTAGCCACACTTCTTCTGTCGCCTCATTCTCGTCCAGATCCTGGAACTGCCTGTAGGCCGCCGCGAACTTCTTCAAGAGCTCACCTGGGTGCATCAACAGTAAGTGCCAATGCAAGCGTAAAGGATCCAGAGTATGATGCGTCAACGTCATGCTTGTTCTGTTCAGCCTTTGTCATGCCATCGCACATTCGTGACTCAATCCGGTACATGCTGGGGAGTCTGAAGCTCAAGACAGCCAGCAGTATGGAATGCACAATGAGAACTTGACATTGACTCTTTTCCGCGCAGAGCAATCAAACAAAAATCCCTTCCGGAAACACTCCGGGAAGCCTTGCTCCAAGCGGCGCGTGGTGCGGGCAATCCGGATGGACTCGCGAGAATGCTGTTCGGCAGTGACGGCCTCCGACTCCTCCGGACGAGAGCACTCTTGTTGGCTGCAGAGCGACCTTGCATGATGTTCTTTGCCGGTTCTCACTTGGCCGAGTGAACCCTTGGCAGCTTGACCTTGAAGCAGCAAGTGCCGAATGTCGAGGGGCATCCGATTTCAGCGTCAAGTCCAGGTTGTTTGTGGCTCAGCTCAACGAGCTCTGGTTCTGCCGAGCAGTCCTTCGCAGCTCTCATGGTGATGTCCACATAAACCTTTTGCCGGAGGGGCACTGACGACACGGCTGCATACAAATGCAATTGGGGTCACACCGAAGCAGCCTGCGATTGACGGGGAAGACTGAAGGACCGGATTCGGTGGTTCGTACCTGCCGAAATACCATACCTCCTCTTGCGATCCTGAATCAAGGCTTCACCTGGACCGTGCCACCAATACCTGACTATTGCATGTCAAGCGGCTGCCAAGATCACGTTGTAGATTCCTCGATCATTGAATCATGTGCTCAGGGAGACCGGGGCACACCAGGTTGTGGCTGCTTCGAGCTGTTCATCGGCTGCCGCTCGCCCGTTTGATCATCAAAGCCCACGGACTCCTATTGGTTTTTGTCTGTGTCTCCATGAAGACTAACTGCAATCTAGAATCTGGGCAACCTGAGATTTGGAGGCTTGGGTCGAATTTGCTGCGCTGTCACTAGGAGCAAAGGCTGCCGAGCACATTGCCCAGCACACATTACAATTTCAAGTCTATTGTCCAATCATGTCTTCGCCACGCGGCCTGATGCTACGTCCCTACACTTCTCATGTCACCGGTGCTTCTAGCAAACCTTGACTGCATGTGGGCTTGCTCGGAGACGGACTGTGCATCTTGCAATTTCGGAAGACAGGCCTGCAGTGTCCTGCAAACCCCGAAGAAAGCTCCATGAGCCCCGCTCAAGAAATCTTAACAATGCCGCGCTGCCCAACGACACCAGCATGTAGCCTCAGTTACGACACGGAAACGTCGGAACTTCGAGGGCTGATTGCAACAAGGTGCGACCTCGACGAAGCTCGTCCTTCATTTCCGTTGCCAGATACCACATAAAACCGGGCTCCAGAAAAAACGTTTGTGGAGGTCGGTGCTTGAGTTTTGACACTGTGACCGCACTGTGGGCGACGGCTACGTCCCATCACACCGCCGATCGGCGAGCAGTCGCCGCAGAGACAGTGTCACGAAAAGCCTGAACTAAAGTACTGTGCAGCAAGCGATCAGCCAAGCAGCACACCACATAGCCCAGGACGAAAGGCAAACCGTGGGAATCCTCCAGGACGGCTGCAATTGGCAGACCTCGGACAAGCTCACGTGAGACGAGCGACGTGGGCTGCTTGGAATGTGTCAGGCTGCTGTGAAAAGAGGACACCAGCCCAGGGCGCTACATGAACGCTGGACACTTCGGTGCTTCCTCGAAGCGAATGTGCTCGGTTCAGCGTTTTGGCGCTACCGCGAACCCAAGGAAGCCAGGTCCCGAAAGGTCAGGGCTGGTGTAGGTTGGAGAAGTTTGACAGTGCGAGCAGGCAGCCTGACGCTGCGAAGCACTCCCCGGAGAAGCATCTGAAAGCGGTGAACATAGACCTCAGTTCCAGCAAGAACAAGCTCACTCAACTGAAGCCCCTCGAAGAATCACTGTTCGGACATTGTTGAGCCTCCTTTAAGCGTCCGATTTCAGTTTTCTTCGCCACCATGGAGGAAATCTCTCGTCACCATAACCGTGACTATTCCTTGGGCCCTGTTTAAAACATGCCGATGATGTGGCAAGCGACTGCTGCGAGATTTTCGTCAAAGCAACCCGTGGCCGTTCCGGAGACTTGATATCAATGCTACACTCAAGGTGCGGGCTACTCTCTGTCTCTTCATACATAAGCCGGTGCAACACTTCCTCTTGTCCCCAGAGTTCAGAGGGAGTGACCGACAGCATTTATGGTCAAAGACAACTATGTAAGATATCTACGGACTGACACGAGCTCAGGGTACAGCGTGATCAGAGCTTCTAGCAGGCTTGAGAACCATACCTAAAACCCTGACAGGACGCGCAAATCAGGACAGTTGTGGGGCTTCACTCCAAACGCTCACGCACTTTGGGGTCTCTCCATCGTGACACGTCAGCTTGGATGGCCCAGCCACGCAGGGATGTTCTGGAAGTGAGTGGTGAGACCAAGTTCTGCAACCAGCGAATCCTGCACATTTCACCATTTCGAAGGACAATAGGTTTTGAGGGCTGTAGTGAGTGCTGCATCTGTCACATATTTCGGATCCCTACAGCCTGAAGACCAATTGCCTCCACCCTTTCCAGTGACAGTACCGCTGCTAGTCGTGTCGCGAGTAATTACTCTGTCCACTCTGATTACAAGGGGCCATGGATGCTGCCCTTACAAGCACGGACTTCCCGTATCTGATGCTCAGGGTTACCCTGGAGCTAGGTTGGTGCATCTTATGCCCGATGTAGGCCCAGAGTCAGGCTGTAAATTCCTTACTCCACAGCAAGATGGAACTAAAAACAAGAGCCTGACTCCTCCGACCCCTTGCGGTCCCGACCAATGGTCATTGTGGCGAAGCCTGCTATGACCTCGGGGCTGCAGAAGTTTTTTCTAAGGCTCAGGAAGGTTGCTGCTTTCTGTTGGAACTGCTTGAGCAGCTGCAGTTGGCTGCAATGTCGGATTCGATCATGCGGGCTGCTGCGATCCCAGTTATTATGCTGTGACGTCTATTGACTTGACTGACTGCTGCTACTTGCGCTGCAGCTAATGCTGTTGTCGCCAGTCAGTACTGCAAATCGTCCAGGATGTAGTTCGGAGTTATCTAGGTAATCGAGGGTGAAGGGAAGGCCAAACGACCCCAGTAAAACACGGCGGTCTAGAGTCTAGTGTCGACGAAATCGACAGTGGCAGAT
>CAJNDV010011314.1:61200-80068 GCA_905221635.1 Symbiodinium sp. CCMP2456
GCACTGTACACAGAAGTCACACTAGACTTCTAGATGGTTGCCATCATAGACCATCATAGCAAAGTCGCGCAAATTGCAATCATCGCATTACAGAGCCCATGCTTATTGAACGTGTACTTTCCAGCATTTCCAGTTCAAAGGTTTCGGCGTCGTAGTAAGCAACAAGAAAGCACGAGACCAGAAGCTTAGCCAAAACTGTGCGGTCTTTGGTTGTCTTCTTCGTGGACCTTTCCGCAGAACAACTTCGTGTATTTGTAGCCTCCTTCCAGACACGCATGCAGCGCTCTCATCAGCAGCATGGGTGTTGTGATTTCGCACGAGCCACCTATGTACATCTTGTGGACGTTGGCTGTTATTGGCGGTCCCTGGAAACAGTGTCTCACTCAGTTCACTGCTGTGATGTCCCGGAACTTGAACGGGTGCGGTCCAGGGCTTATGACTTGGTTTAGGGGGGTCTTCCGTTGTTTTGGCTTTCCAGTTGTGCGAAGCCAGGTAGAGTTGTACTACAAGCGAGCACAATCCAGCCAGGAACCGAAACGAGGCCGTACTAGAGGTGTACTACAAGCGAGCACAATCCAGCCAGGAGCCGCAACGAGGCATTTCCAGTACTAAAGTTGCACTACAAGCAAGCACAATCCAGCCGGAGCCGAAACGAGTCATTTCCAGTACCAAATTGGTATCACAAGCAAGCACAATCCAGCCAGCCGAACGTAACCTATTCCGCAACTAGACGCCTCGATTGTAACTAAGACGACAAGATCCAATACATGTGAAATGATTGTATTTACCAAGGTGACGCCCCTCGCGGGACGCCTTATGCATATGCGGGACGCCTTAAGTCATGCACCCTGTAGTCTTCGGGCGACTTGATCTCTAAACCGTCACTCGCCAAGCTGCGTAGAGCACCGCGAAGAGCAATGCGAATGACAGAAACAAAGTACCTGGACACGCTAAGGCGCATGGAAACGTCACTACTTCGAAACAGCACCCTATCTTTGGGTCATGGATACTACAGCAGTAACTGCGGTCATTAATGCTTACCACTATTTTGGATATCAATCCTCCAAAATTCTCGTGGCATTAGCATCATCTTCGTCTTCTTCTTACGATGGCGAATATGGTTCTGACCACGGAGAATACCGTTGTCAGTATTTGTACAAGCAGGAGTAGCAGTAGCCGTCGTGGAATAAGTAGCAGTAGTAGTCATGGTGGCAGTAGTAGGAGAAGCAGAAGCAGCAGCAGCAGCAGTAGGAGTGGAGTGGACGTCGTCGTAGCAGCAGCTGTGGTAGTCGTAGTGGTAGTGGTGGTCGTTGTCGCAGTATAGCAGCAGCAGCAGCAGTTGGAGCTTCAGCATTACGTTCGTCCTGTTGTTCTTATGTGCTCACGTCGTGTAGAGTCGGGGTCAGTCTGCTCCTGCCGTAGCAGCTTGTCACTCGGAACCAAACGCCGAGCTGCGAAACCCACCGACGAGGCCCTTCACCATCAAGCGGAGCTCCTGCTTTCTTTAGTTCTGCTTCGTGTGATGGCAGTTGTGGTGGTTGTATGTGGGGATATCCCTGCATGGGGGTGAGCGTAGACATTCAGGTTGAATCCATCTGTCTTTCGAACGGGTGCCGCGGTTTGCAGGAGTAGCGTCAGCTAACTTGGCATGATCGCAGTCTGCGGCTTTCCTGCCAAGCTACTATATGGAAACCATTTCTTACATCCCCTCTGCGAAAGAAGCACATGCAGCATATGAGAGGTATCATGCCCCGAACGGCAACCGTGCCACAACTTTGAGACAAGCGGACCACGCACCGACGCAAATGGAATCAAATGGATGTGCGCCTTCATGTATTTCAGCCGGAAGACTTTGACCTACGGCTTCGTGTTGGCCGTAGAAGGATGGGACTAGTGTGCGTGCTAGTGAATTTTCTGACAAGCCGGTCGAGAAGGTCTGAATCCCGAGGCCGCCTTTTGATGTTGGACTTTCCCTGGTTCAGGTTCTTCGAGTTTGAGGGAGTAAACCTATCAGTATTCCCAGCGTAGACACTGCCTGCGCAACTGAGGCGTCGACAACTCGCACCAGGCGAATGAGGCGACAAAATCTGAGAAGCGAGGCTCCGAAAAAGTCCTTGGGCAACGAGGGATTGTGGGCTTGGGACCAAGGGAGACGGAGCCAAATGATACTACTTTCCCCGTGCTCCTAGCGAGACGATGCAATCGGCCAACTCGCATACATTGAAGGTCTGTCTGTCGCTGTGTATGTGTATATACGTATGTATGTATGTATGTATGTATGTATGTATGTATATATACATACATACATATATGCCTATGTATATAAAGGAATCAGTACCCATGTATGAACTTCAATGAACAGTTGAATGAATGAAGGTACTGCATAATGGCTGCATCTATGCGTACAGAAAGGAATACCTATATCTTTGTATCTATATATGCATACAGAAGTAGTTGTATATGTGCATGTATATATACATATATATGCATGTATTTATATCTCTGTAAATGCACCTATGTATGTAGATATTAATACAACTATGTGTGTGCATATATCTATATATATATATATATGTAACATGTATATGCCTATGCATGCAAAATATGGAAAATAAAATACTTGCGCACACACTGTTTGGACGACATGTTAATACACATAATGTCGAAGGCAGTTGTGCAAGCACCAGGTTATAGCCGCCTGCAGAGGTCACATGTATAGAAAGGCTTCTGCCGAAGATGGTTCCTAATCCAACCCAGACCGGTCTGTTTGCAGGAACTCTGACATGTATGCAGGTGCTCTGTAAGAAGGCCGTGCTCATAAGAAAACCGTTGATGGGGACGACGACAGTGAACTGCAGGACATGGCACTCTCCAAATCGTGCCTATTCCGTACTCAATGATAACCGGGCCAGCTGGTCATTATGAGTGCTGTCATTGAGTCCGTATCCTTGGCATGGAGACATGAGCTTACTCATGTTCAGCCCCAGGTTCAGATTGTGTCTGCACCGCAACTTCCACCACGATGTCGGTAAGACCGGTGAGTAGAAGGAACAGGTCCTCAGCTTGTGACAAGGTCATGGAGGTGTCGCACATCAGGCCGCTCACGCACAACATCCCGAAACGCAAATTCAATCATCTAAACCACCAAGGTGATGCAGTTCCTTGTCCGGGAAAGAGGTTGTGTGTCTTGTGAATGATCTTTGTGTTCCGGTGAAAGCTTTACCTTTTCGCGCAGAAGTGCATCTTTGCATGAAAATCTCTCAGTGCATTTCTGAAATCCAGCCCTTCGTAGGCCTATTCGGCGAAGATCGACAAACCTGCCAAGGCAAGGAACGAATAAATCTTTAGCCAAGCGGCGAAGTAATTCCAGAGGTAGTCTGTGCCACAGAAGTAGTTCTGCAGGGATTGCCGGATTCATCACTGGGTTGTCTCTGTTCCAACCGGTTGAACTGGACACTGCGCACTACATCAGGAATCAGAAGGAGCTCTCTGGAGGGAGCCTCAAACGGAGCATGTATGCCCTCCCGTCCTTCCATCCGGATAGGTGTACCCGGAATGCACATTCAACGACCAGAACCACAGCAAACACCACCTGGCATCGTCGTACGATTCCCGACACTTACATGCGCGAAAAGGGGACGCCATAGACTATGTCCGGCAGCGAGCACAACGGTTACAAGACAGCTTTGGGGACCGGAATCGATGCCCAAGACAATGCTGGTTATTGGTGGGATCCAGAAACTCAGACATGGATGGGGCTGGGTTTACGGTTACGGATGCTGTGACTCGCATTTATCAAGACTGCTGGCTTGGAGGCTCACCATTATGTTAAGCACGCTGGCCTCGAGGTAAATCCATCCACCCCAGTCCTGGATCATCAACGCACGAGGATCACATGTCAAAGGTTCAGTAGACATTGTGCAGGGCAGTGGCCATTTTTGGCCTTTTCGCAGGATCGCGGACGACACCATTTCGCTCCCACCTTCAAGCCTTTCCGTTCTCACAGCACGTGCAACTGACAACAACCACTGGAATACGACCTGTGATCTCGAATCCGCACCGGTAACGAACCATCGAAACCCTTCACCCGCACACTCTGAAGCTGAAGGCTTGATACAGCCTTTTGGGACGGTCCTCATACAAAGGATCTGTCTGGAAGCCAATCATGATACCATTTGCCTCAAAGCAACATCGGCAGTAAGGTAAAAGTGAGGCATCGAGACATCTCTCTGAACCTCTGCGAACACAGACCGTACTGCCAAGCTTCTGGGCGCCTGCCCGAAAATCTCAACCCGGTGACACGCTGGAATGGCTGAGACACGATGATCAGCACCGCAACGAAGGGTTCGATGAAGATCAAGGGATGGATCTTCTCCTTAGTGTGTACAATGTATATGGCGCGGAGGTTCAAGTTGTAGTAGAGCGTCGCACATGACTCACATCAGATTCACGCTCGTTGCCGTCCTACTCGTCATTCTCATCCTCGTCATCAGCATTGTCATCGCCGAAGTCATCCGTAGTTATCCATGCTGCTGCCAACCCTCGTACTTTCCTTATTCCTGAGCTCGCTGGCATGTCTATCTAAACAACCATAACTATGCACCAGCGTCACATCATCAGCAACATCAAGATGATCCTGATCGCGATTCTTATCGTCAACATCACTGCGCCCCATGGTCTGCTTTGTCAACAAGTGGCCGGCGGCGCCGCCAAGTCGTTGATGCGAACCTAAGCTTCTCAAGTTTTTGCCGAGCAGGGTACCAAATACACTCCGCCGGCAACGGGCGCTTGAAGGCGAACCGAATGTAGATCGAGTCCCCTATGGCAAGTTATCATACTCACCCTGTCTTGTGCTTCACACTTGTGGCTTAGGAATTAACCCATCTCAACCCAAAACCTTAATCACGGGGAGTGCATTGTCGTGCTATGCAAGGCTAGCAGCAAAGGTGAGCTCGGCCACAAGCCGATTCGTGTCCCCTGCCAACAGGATCTCCTTCATGGCCTGTCGCGCGAGCGCTCGGCACGGTTCATAGGGTTTCGGGGCTTAGGTCCCTCCCATTCTCGAAATCCGCCAGCGTCCATCCGAAAGACTGTTGCGAGCAAAGCTGTGAGCATGGCTTACAACTCGATGCTCGCGTTTGGACAACTCGGAATACTTTGCTAGAACTGCCTTGGAATGCTGCTTTGGAGTATCAGAACCGTCATCGCAAGCCCCACTCCTCTCGATCCCAAACTCCAATCACATCACAGCTTCGAAGCCACGAAGAGCACAAGCGATTGCTCACTCTTTCAGTATCTCCTACCACGGCCGTCCACCTGTCAACCCTCTCTGCCTGAAACTGTGCCATCATCGCATGGCCGAAGACTTTTTTCGGCAACTCCTTGTCCCTTGCGTTCAGAGTTCAATGTTTTCAAAAGTTTTGAGTTCGGGTTCTTGTGGCTTTCTCCAGCATGTTCACTTCTCAACCACTCTCCCCACTGCTCACCCTACTCCTCAGGTACGTCAAGATGAGGAGTGAGAAGAGTGGGAAGGGTGAGGAGGGTAAGTGAGTAGGGTGAGTGAGGAGAGTGAGGAGGGTGAGCAGGGTGAGGAGAGTGAGGAGGGCGAATGAGGAGAGTGAGGAGGGTGAGGAGGGTGAGCAGGGTGAGGAGAGTGAGGAGGGTGAGTGAGGAGCGTGAGTGAGGAGAGTGCGGAGGGTGAGCAGGGTGAGGAGAGTGAGGAGTGAGGAGGGTGAGTGAGGAGAGTGAGGAGGGTGAGCAGGGTGAGGAGAGTGAGGAGGGTGAGTGAGGAGAGTGAGGAGGGTGAGTGAGTGTAAGTGAGGAGTGAGAAGAGTGAAGAGGGTGACGAGGGTGAGCAGGGTGAGGAGAGTGAGGAGGGTGAGTGAGGAGGGTGAGGAGGGTGAGCAGGGTGAGGAGAGTGAGGAGAGTGAGGAGGGTGAGTGAGGAAGGTGAGCAACTCCTTGTCCCTGAGGCAGGCTGCTGTCAGCAAGGCTCAGGCTGTCTACAGCAGTTGGCTCCCTCCAACATACTCTGTCAGTTCATATGCGCGATATGAGGAGTTACAGGCAACATCAGGCAACTGCCTATGTGATTCCTACTACTGACACCAGCTAGCCAGTCAATTGCACCCCGGACAGAAACACAACACGTAGGCACATGAATACGCTAGTGTACGTGAATGCACGTGTGTTGGTATGTGTGACATGTTGTATGTATGAAATGTTTTATGCATGCACGCATGTATGTGGGTAAGCAGGCAGGTAGGTAAGTATAGACAGATCGACCCGTTGAGGGACGTATAGACAGGTGGATGGATAGATAGGTAGATAGACAGACAGACAGCCAGACAGATAGACAGGTACATAGCTAGACAGTTAGAAGCTAGATAACCGGATGGCTGGATAACCAGGTAGATAGATGGACAGACAGATAGACGGATAGACAAATGATTAGAATCGATCGATGGCAAACTAGACATAAGGAAAGACAAGTAGACAGATAGAGATGCAGTAGCAAGCTCGATCATCGAAGTTTGCTGTCAGGTTTACATGAGAATCACAAACCGAAGCTGTGACCACTGTGGCTCCTTTAGTTCGACTAGTAGTGCTAAAAACCATAGCAACACCGCCACCACGAGAAACATGAGCATCACCACCAACACTAAGTCATCTACGTCTACGACTATCGCACGTACTGCTACGACTCCTGCCCCTCCTCCTGCTGCTGTTGGTACGGAAAACTACGACTACGTACTGCGACAAAGCAACAACACTGCTGGCAGGAGCAAGTATCTCAAAGTCGCGGCAGCAGAAACATCACTGTTAATGCCTTCTTTCTCGTGCCGCTGCTGGTCAGTAATAATTGTACCAGTTCGGCCTTATCGATGCTGCTGCTGCTGTTGCTATTTGCGACTAACTCCTACGTATTGTCACGTGTAGCTTGTAGCGACCACAGTCGTCGTCGTCGTCGTCGTCGTCGTCGTCGTCATATTCCAGTGATTTCCGAAAGCAGCTCAGGCCGCAGCATTGCAGTTGCTGATTCATACATGTGGTTGTAGAAGCAGGTCAACGATGACAGCATCTTAAAGTATGGACGTGCAGAATGGACTAGGGGCTTTCTGACCAGGATGTCCATCAACGGCTTCAGCGGAACGGCATTGTTTATCCTTGGTGCTCCAGGTGGGACTGGGGGTCGCTCAGGAAAGCGCAAACTCTAACTCTAACCCTGAACTCAAAGCCCCAACCCTACAGTGCCAGACTTCTGTCGACCGGGAGTGTGGGCTCAACATATAGCGACACCTTCACCCGGCAGCTACAGGACTGGGCCACTGGGTCATTTCTGAATTCTCCAGTCTGAATGCTTTTGAAAGCTTTAGTACTGATCTGACGGCTTTTGCTGAGGACCTGGCGGCCGCGTCTTCTCCTCCTGTTTAGTAAGGCCCTCACGGCTGCCCTGCAAGGACGACGGGGCATATGAAGTGTGCTCTTCCTACGTAAAATGACCGATGTATACACCCTGCAACTTTCCTGACGATCGCTTGCGGCCCTTGCTATCCACTCACAACGCCGGAGGTCACAATATTAGTGGTGAGCTCCAAGAGGATTTCGCATAGATTCTGCCCAGAGCCGTCTAGCCGAGTCTAGCCCACTAGCGCACTTGCGCCACAACTTGTACAGGGCTTACCGACTCAGCGTTCGTTCTTCCAACATGGCCTACCAAAGCCGTACTCGAAGCCTCAAGTCCCCGGACGTCTCATAGCATCACCTTTATTCTGAGTTCCCTGTCATCATGACTCTCTGGGGAGTGGATTAATCAATGGTTGCAATACCTCGTCAAGTTAATGGTAAGGACAAGCATTAGCGCTTCTTCTCATGGGTCGCTGGCCTGGTGGGATTGAAGTTCGCCTTCTTGTGGCCAATGCCAAACCTGAGAACAGGTGTTCAGGTTTCAGATTACCAGGCCTCGGTTATAGGGTTTGGGCAGGGTCTCACGGGCTTCTCTCCGTGCCGAGTTCGCCCCGCAGGTACCTTTACGGCTTCGGGTTTTGGGCTTTGCCTTTGAAAAGTCTGGGCTCCATGGGCTTCACGAAGACATTCGGATATCTTCTGAGAAGAAGCTCTGAATCGTTAGGTAAGCAGGAGCGAAACTCATGAAGAAGGAAACGCTCGAACCATGTAGATTTGTGATGCTCTTCTCTGGTTTCGACTCGTGAGAAGACCTTGACCTTGGCATCGTGATTCCTCTTTTCTTAGCCATTGCAGGAGGAGCGCAGTACTGTCAGAGCTCGAAAAAGAATTTGCACTGGCTCCGAAGCGCTTCAAACAGGGGGGGGTATGCCTTCACGCTTTGTTTGGTGGGTCCAGTCACCATTGAATGAAGCGCTCTGTTGGAAATCGGGCAACAGCGACAGGATTCTCCAAAGTCGAACGGGGACTGTCTCACATGCAGCTGAAGTGCCGGCTTTCCTTGGTCTCGTGGCTGATCTTCGTCCTGAACGAAAGACCAGACATCGACAGATATTCCGGCCGGAGAAGATTTGTACATGTGTGTATCTGTTTATTATCTGTTTGTGTATGCACACATAGACGTGCTCAGTGCAAATACGCACCAGGCATACATACCTACATAGATGCATACATACCATACCGTGTATACATACATACATACATACATACATACATACATACATACAGACACACAGACTTGCATATGTATGTATATATATATACACTCACACACACATGTAAGTCGCGTGTAATAACTTATGTTTGTATCCATGCATGCGTATGCGAACATTACCGATATGTTGAACATATTGTGGATGCTATACTTGTTATACCTATATACGCCCATACGTGTGTGTATATATATATATATATATGTGTGTGTACATGTACATATATAGATATATACATGCCATATGTACTGGCATACCTATACATATATACATACATGCATGCCTACATCATATACATGCCAGCATACACGCATATTGCATACCTTCCTCAGTTCTCGATCCGAAATATCTATACGTATGTATGAATGTAAGATCCTATGTACATGTGTACGTATGTGTGCATGCGTGTATGTCCATACAACATGTACAAGGTGCTCTGCGTGCTACTTGCCAGGTTGCAGCAGTTGCACACAGCTTCGCAACATTCTCTTTGCGGATCTTTATACGTGGGCGGGCGTGCAGGTGGGCGTGTCTGTCTGTCTGTCTGTCTTTCTTTGTCTCAGATGCATGTTGCATCTTACATACATGTATGTACAGACGTGAATCACGGCGCTCTTTCCTTGCAGTCCCACCTGCCCCTGCGGGCGTGCCCGTTTAGCGTTTTGTGACTCGGCACAGGGTCATATCGCTCTTCTTCTGCAGGGCATTAGACAGGAGCACAGCGCACCCCTGCCCTGTTGCGAAAGCTCTGGTCTGGCTTGGCACTCGCTGCTGCCTTCACCGCTCTGTCTCGCTCTCTGTCCGCCTGTCTCTCGCCGTGCGGCGCCTGTGTCTTTCCTTCTCTACTGGTAGCTCTGTGGATGCAGGGGCGTCTACTCTGTGAATGTGCCTTAAATTACAAGTTCCAGGGTGTGCCATTTTCGGCCAGTGTGCCGGCTGTTGAGCAATCCTCTGACAGAATGGAAATCCGGATCCTCATTGCTTCTGGTTAACACTTACATACACTTGAGGAGTCATGGAGGCCATGCAGAATGCACAAATAAAGGTTCTTAACAAGTTGAAGCAGTACAAACTCTTGCCGCAGTAGCATGATGTAACATGACTCTCGGCAGTCCTGGAATTGGAACACGTTGCTGGAAGAGTGACTTCTTCTGAAGCCATTCTTCCCTTCCTGCCGAGTCCACGTGAAGCACGCAGGCGCAGAGCTCCGGAACTGGCTCTGAGCAAGCTGTGCTCCGTGCATTGCAGGAAACAGCGAACAACATCAATCAGCCTTCTTGACGAAGCGCAAGTCGATATAATCGGCAAGCGTGTTCACCTCAAAGGGCTCAGGACGGGGAACAAACGGAAGAGCCTTCGCAATGCCAAATACATAGAGCAAGGACTTCACTCGTCCTCGTCCCCGGCAGTGAGCACCAAAGCGCGTAAACAAACAACCCTGAAACATCCAACAAAGACAGCCAATGCCCGTCTTCCCTCTACCACCACCTACCGATCAGTCTCAGGAGGAACAGCCGACCGATCACACAGAAATGCCATGCACAGGACGCCATCAAACTAGACAATGCTCAAACAGGAGACCAGTCGGAAAATACCAACAGCATAAACGTAACATGTATGCAACCATTGAGAACCAGCTGGCTAGACTTAGGTCCAACCATGCGGACGCGGAGAGATTGATGTAGGCTGTGTTGCCTGGTCTGTGTTCAACCAGGTTAGGCCCTAGGCCATAGCTCCGATAGGCTTCATCTAAGATCGGACGACGCCTACTGTAAGCCTCTGAAACTGACTCATAAAGCTGCGTGACAAACTGATTCATGTCCTCCTCGGAGTACGTGGTCAAGCCCAGCCTTAGCTCGCAAGGAGCTGCAGAAAGTGCTCAGACTGCAGTTCAGGAGGCAACTCGGCCGTTCAGCACTTGCTCGACATGGATCGTTAGCATTGTCAAAGGTCTGTAGAAAGTCGACAACCGGTAGTCGTCTTGTGCTAGCTTAAGTCCACCTTGAGGACTGCACCTAACCTCGATAGGCCAAAAATGCGAGGCTTCAACATGCGGGACGAAGGTCGGGGACAGGGCGGAACTCCCAAGCCAGTGCCATTAGTCTGTTGAGCGATCGCTAGTCCCGTGTGATGCCGCATGGCTTTTGAGAGCTTCCAAGAAACGCTTCCACAGTGTTGACCAACATCTTTCCTGGTGGAGTTATGCAGTAGCTGCTTCTGGGGGCAACAGATGTCAAGTGTTCGAGCCGGTGTCGCTAACGGGAAGGAGAAGCCCGCATACCTTTAGCAGATGATACTGAGTCATGTGGAGAAACACAGAGCTTGAAGTACGCCATCGAAGCCGGGAGACTGTATAGAGTCAAAACATACCGTTGGTCACCACAGTAGTGAGGGTAGAACAAAACGAACTGGACTGCAGGGCAAACGAACCTACAGTCGCCAAAGCCACGGTCCCTGATCCGCTGTCAATACTGCGACCTTGCTCTGAACCACATTCTGTAGTGTTACGGCGACAACAGCGACGACGACGACTACTGCTGCTCCACCCTCTATCATGAAAGGTTTCCCGAATTGGCTCAGTGATGACTCTTCTGGCGTTGGCCCCGGGTGAATCACTTGGCTGGCTCTGTATGCATAGAGAGGCATCATCCACCGTCACTCCGAAATCCATCTTTTGCGGAGCTTTGCTCCACCACCCGGAGCACTGACATCCCTCGCCCTCCTGTGATCAGCTTGTTCGAAGACATTGCGCCCAATCGCACTTGCAGTCTTTGTCGAACGCCGTGTAGTGCACCTTAGGGCGTGCGCGGTGCATCGTTTAGCCTCCTCAGCTATCCGCAGCCTCCTCAGACTCCATGATAACGTGCACCCATGCGAAGGCAGCTCTGGAAATCAACGTCCGAAAGCTGAAACTGTGTCAAATCTGCAAAGCTGCTCCTCATGCGACCTCTGGCTTCTAGCGTTTTTCTCCCGTGTCTGTTTTCTGACGCAACCCTGTGCAAACCAGCGGCTGTCACTGTCCTCGCGATGTAGCAATGGATCCCCATCGCCCGCGGCGACTTGGCTACCCACCTGCAAATGCTCGAGGCTTCGTAATTGCTAGAAAGCATTGATGGTGACTTCCACGCACCGTACCAGGAGGTTGAAGCCAGGTGACATTCTGAAATAACGAAGCTTAATTCAACCCACGTGACGAGTATCAGGTCTGCCGATTGTCGGGACTTTAGTGCTTCAAAACCTCATGCAGCGATATCGATTGCTCCAGGTTTGGGAAGTTGGGACGAGACCTTGGTAATCCTGTGTAGAGCCTTGCCTGGTGTACATGCCAGTCCAAGACTGCAATTTGATTGTCGGCATCCACTGTGTAGCAGAATCTTGTGCCAGCAATAAGTCAAAGTACAAAGCTCTGTATGACATACGAAAAACACAATTCCTTGCACGAGTATCCAGCCACAGGGGCGCAAAGCATTTCTAGACACCGCAGAGCTCCGCTCTGCGAATGCGGCAAGTTGCAAACGGCCTCTTGGTCTACGATACTCTCCCCCGCCGTGTTCTGCCGGGAAACCTCGGCTGCCGGCTCTTTTGCATAACATCATAACACGTACATCACCAAATGTCGTCACAACCTACATCCCATGCACTAGACTAGCATACAAGACTTCACGACTGATTTCAACAAAGGTAACCCGCCCGCCTAAAGTACAAATCAGTGAGAAGGTACGAGGAGGATCTCACACCTGATTGAATGTCGCTCATCTGAGCAGTCTTGCAATGGAGGGCAACCAATAGTGTCTGGGCCCGTGAACTGCGAAACACTCGCGTGGAAATCAGCTCTGAATCTACGACGTGCTAAGATGACGATGTCTGCCGGATGTCCGGCCCCTACCGCGCTCGAGGCGTGATCCGACATCGACATCCTCGTCCGCTAAAGGGGGTGGGTTGGTTCGGTGTCCACAACATGCTTTACTACTTTTGTACTACAATCGCGCGGCCCGGAACCCTGGAAGGCCCTCGGACCCTGACTGATCAGTCGGAAGACATCACAAGCACAGGATACTGTGTGACAGGCCTGAGCCACCCCACCCCTGTGCTTTACATACCGAACCTCCTCTGTAGCTCCGAGCAACCACTTGATCCGACATACTGGTGTCCTCTTCTAGCGGCTCCATGACCGAAGCGGCCTGCAGTGGAGTGCGAGCAGTGCTGGAGCAATAGCGGCTAGGCTAGGTCTTTCCAGGAGAAACAAAGTCGTTGTTGCTCCGGATCGTCCGGTCAACCCAGAGGTTTCTTACGATTCATCGTCCCTCAGCTCTGTCCAGGCCATCAGCACAAGCTCTGTTGCATGTAGCTGAAGAAGGCGTACCCTTCGAGGCACTCGCACGGACTCCAGCTCTGGATAAGTGGCGGTCTCGCAGATTGACAGGATGCCGAAAGCCCAGGAATGCAAGCGGCCCAATGCGCACATCGAAACTCAAGACCGAGAAGACCCCGTAGCTGCCTTGGGGGTTGGAGCCTTCGGCGATTCGCTGCCAGTTGACCGCGCATACAGCAGCTCCACTTGCCGACTCCTTGATTCGGGTTCGGTTCAGCAAGGAGGCTGCAAGTCAGTTTTCAAGTTCACGTTGGCTCGCCACCTTTGTCGGCTCAGCCCCATCATTTCCTCTGCTGCAGCCTGGCATCTCTTTGGGAGGAAGAAAGCTGTGGTCGTACCGCTCGACAACTTGGCCAGTTTCGAGCTCTCGTCTGGTGACTTCACCTCAGCGATCGAATTCGGCAGCTGCCCCCCCTAGTGGATTCTAGGCCACAAAAAGGGCTCGCATTTTGAAGTCCCTCGACTCCAACACATGACGGCAAGCAGTCGAATCATGCTGTCCAGGGGGCAAACTTTCGAGACCTGTCAGGGGTGCAGCTTCTGGGGCCAGGTCTGGGCGGGTCCCACGAAGGCTTCAGACCGGAGGATCCTGTGGGGGGTCGGGGCCCCACCTCTGCTTCGAGGCTCCTCACACGCGCCTTGAGCGCAGGAAGGGTCTCCTCAGCTCAGAGCATCCTTTGTCTCCCTGGAGTTGTGACGCCCCCCGGGCAACCTCAAGCGGCCCTACTCTGTCGCCGGCTCCTGAGGTGCCTCCAACAAGGCGGTTTCTGCGTAGGCCTGCCAGAGCCACAGATGCCACTATCAGCACGACTGAACAGGCCATATGCTACTTTGAAAAGTTGGCGATCGTCTGTGTCTGTGCCACAACAGACTGAACGGGTGAACTTCGGTACATGTGGAGTTGTGGGCTTTGCTTCTAGAATGGTCGAGTCTTTGTGCAACATAGATCTCGCAAGGAACATCGCATCCTCAGAGTGTCTGCTCGGGCCGGTGCCTCAAGCATCTGACTCCGGAAGATCTGCCACGATGCATCCTTTGTCCAGACCCGAAAGGCGACTGATAGACTGATAGTTGCCAATTGAGGTAGAACTATGATGTAGACACACGCAGAAAGAGCATGTGCCCGGACCTCTCAAAATGTTCGCCAAGATTCCAAAAACTTGGCGAAAATTATCTGCCGCTGGTTGGGGTCCAGCATGGTGCGATCACGAGCGAAGGTCGCACTTAGACTCTGCAGTAAAGAAGGGCGAATTGCCCACAAAAAGTGCTTCAGTTGTGAGTTGAAAGCTTTGGCGAAACTGTGCTATCAGCTCATGCCCAGAAGGCTCCCCTTGTCGAGCTGCCATTCGTGTGGTCTGTCACTTTGGTTTGTTTTCCAACATCATCGAAGTGCGCCTCCTCCTCTCACTGAACATCTGTTGCAAGAGTAGTGGCAGCTTCGAGTTCACCCTTTCATGTTCATTTCATATTCCATCATATCCCACTTGCAGTCAACACGCTGCACTTGAGCCAGCATTGCTTCAACACAGGAGCTCAACAGACTATCGAGCTCACTCAGCGGTGCTGTCGGCTCCGACGCCAGATCACTGTGGCGACGACAAGTGACTTAGATGTTGAAGTCTTCACCGTAGTGTGAGGGACTGTCGAATGCGTGATGTGCAGACACAAGCGTTTTAGCCTTACCATCTCAACTACGACAGCTCAGTCACCTGTCTGCATGGCTGGAAAAGCAAAACGAGAGCCGCTCATTTTTTGACACAATTTGGAAGTGCCCTTCTGAGAAGAGGCCAGCCGTGCCAAAGCGACACCTGAGTAACAGCACATTGAAGCTTTGACCGAGTATGGCTCGAAGATGTCCAAGGATCGAGGGCACACCGAACCGCCCCCATGCAGAATCCATGGCTCCAATGGCTCCTCTCCCAGACTCTCGGACCTGAAGATTTCGCTCACAGAGCCCCAATGTTAAACCTACTTGACGTTCTAGGACATCCTGGCGGTCTTCGACGGCTTCATCTACAAAGCTTGCTCCTGACTTCGCGGCGGAGTTGTGCATGAGTTCGAAGATGCAAAAAGGGACTTCATCTTCTGCCTTGACACCCTGCGGATCCCTTGGCTTTGCTGTACCAAGACTAAACAGTCCCCCCGGCGCTTGCAAATGGATGCGGGGCTGACTGGTCTCCGAAGAAGTTGAACACAATGGGCGCGTCCGTGTATTCGAAGACCCTGGTGTAGAAGTACGGGAGATACCTGAAGAACCATGATGCCAACGCGCGCTTCCGCAACTGCACAGGGCCATGAAGGAATTTCTGCAACTCCGTTCAGCAGATGCAGCAATGCGAGTGATGCATGATTAGGTCTTTGTCATAAGAACTCACCAGAGAAAGTATCATGAAGCCAAGACTCTTATTTTCGTCTTATCTCTCTGGGACCCAGGCGTATAGGGAGGGGCTTCTACCCCCATGGCAGCTTTCACAGCCTGCAGCACTTCAGACAGAGCATCCTAGCTGAGAGCATTCACAAACTTCGCTGTCTCGGAGACTTGAGTAGAAGAACAGACCATGCGAAACAGAAAGGAAGACCTTCAACAAGACGGCTTTTACTAGCCATGAAGCGCTAGGTTTAATTAGGCAGACTTTGAGGGCAAAAGGCATGGCTCCGCTAGGGAATCTCTTCAGGTACGGATCCGCATGCGTTTCTGCCGACAGTCATTTGACATCTGACTCGGATTCGGCGTTTCTCCTGGGTTTTGCAGTGCAGTCGCACCATTTCGTCGTCCCTCTATGCGGCCGTGACCTTAAACTAGTTATTCACGCTACTAAAGTCGCGGTGGCCAGGGCGAAGCAATGGAGCTGTTGCATCAGCTCCATCAGGGAAAGGTAAGGGAAGCAGGTGACTGGACAAGAAATCAAGGGGAATGTCCCACTTTCGTTCATTAAGCCGGATGCTTTTTGCAACCGCCACCTGTGATGACATTTCAACTCGGGCTGCTTGATGCTCAAACCTTGTAAGGATTCTGAACCCTTCAACATGCTGAAAACCACCACTTTCTGCGCAAGAATAAGCTCTTCTTGTCTGACAGTTTCAACGTGCATAAGCCACTTCATTTCCACAAGGCCTTTGTTGTGTGCTAACCACGTTTCAGAAAGAAGAGGGTATCACGCGAAAACACCACGAGCTTGAGCCTGGTGCTTTGCATATAAGCAAACATACAAGAACTATGTGGGGAGCTGCCATTTTGTCGGGAGTAATGCAACGACAACGGAGGGAAGACATCACCCAAATTCCTCTGTATGTAAATGATTGCATATGTATGTATGCATCTGTAAGTGAGTAAGCATGTATGTATGCATGCATGTGTGTAGGTATGTATGTCTTTACGTATGTACGTATGTATGTATGTATGTATGTATGCAGGAATGCATGTATGTGTGTATGTATGTAGGTATGCAGGTATGTATGTATGTATGTATGTATGTATGCATCTGTGTTTTTAGGTCTGTATGCATGTATGCATATAAACGCACACATCGTGCAGTGCATGCATGAATACGTTCGTACATACATACATACATACATACATACATACATACATACACGCATAAATACATACATACGTTACGCACATACCCTGCACATCACCCTACTTACCTCCACACGTACATGCATGCATACATACATACAGACAGGCAGGCAAACATATATATATATATACACGGTATATACGCTTACATCATACATACATTGATAGTACATACATACATACATACATACATACATACATACATACATACTTACTTACACAAATACATACATACACATATACATGTACAGATATACATACCTACATAAAAATAGATATAAGTATATACACACACATATATATATATATACACATGTGTACATATATGTACACATGTATATACGTACATATACACACACATATATATATATATATATATATATATATGTGTATATATATATATACACAGTGCTATGATTGTACACGATATCTTGTAGTACACAAGCTGCAAGCAGGATCGCGCCTGTGATGCCGACTTCCGGGCATGGTCGACCTGAAGCAGCAGGGGGGTTAGCTGCACCTGGACACGAAATATTTACGTCACTTAGCCGTATTAACTCAGGCGGGGAGGAACAAACACGAACATATCATCATGTGTTTTGTTGATGGGTTCCTTTCCCATTCGTCAAGTTTACAACATTAAGGAACCGCATCAAGGCTGAACCACAGGCGACCGGGCGTGGAAGATTGCCAATTGCTCCCAACTCCCCACTCCCCGGAAGACGGTTTATCAGCGACCGGGTGACTCATCTGCAACCACGAATCCAGCGCACCGGGCTTTCTCAAGTCTGATGCAATCAGGCCACGTTCTCACACCGCATGAGGCCACCGTACTTGGAAGGGAAAGTCGCGATATCACCTGTCAGGGGGGTAAGCCAATCAGCCAAATCCCAGGTAGAAGCTTCAAGCTCCTGCTCGTGAGGTTGGGGACATCTTCAACAGATGGCAACAGCGACTGGCCGCCGTGATCAAGCACAATCGAAGCCCCGAGTCCCCAGGACCCTTCTGAGTTTCGCTTCGCAAGACAGCGATCGCCATCTAGGCCCATGGCCGACCGCGTAAACGCCGGGCGTGGACGTCTGCCTCAGCTCCCCGTCTCATGATCGTAAGGAAAAGACAGCACGCACAACTGGACACAACTAATAAACATGTGCCTCCTGACAGCTTGACTAAGATGAAGTCGGCGCCCGTTTCACGCTGCCCTGGGCCCTGGCCTTTGTAGGCCCAGTCTGGGGACCTCACATGTTGGCGTCGACGACGATGCCCCGTTGCTCAAGCTTTAGCCTGGAGGAGTCAGAGTGCTCTCCATCGTGGCACGACAAACAGGCAAGGCAACCTCAACCTCATTTTCACCGTCCGAGAGGAACAGCTGACACACCCAACTCACACCGACTTGAGCATTCGGGATGGTTGTTCAATGCTGCATGCGGCTCTCGTAACTCTCGCACTAGACTCTAGACTAGCCAAACTTTGCGAGCGACTTTGCGAGCCTCAAATTGCGGACGCAAGTCGGCGTTCGGTGAGCTTCATCTTGAGCTCAGCTCTGCAAGAGGCTCGCTTTGCTGCTGGGATAGAACTGCCAAATGTCCCAGTACGAGGCGGCAATTTAAATGCTTGAAACTGCATGTTGGAGAAGCCATTAAATGCATGCAAGGACATTGGAAGCCGGATGGAAGCCCCTGGCGATGGGATGTGATATCTTCACATCATGCTGCGTCAACCAACAAACTGAGGAATGCGAACCTCCCAAGGGCTGCAGTGTCAAACAACAATGCAAGCGGATAATGTTGGAAAGCAGAGAGCTGCCCAAGTCAGATTGATAAAGAAAGGAGAACTCGATGTTGACTGTGATCCGATGTCACAGCTGTAAACCAATAGAATCCAGCAAGAGCAGGGGCTGGCAGTCTGGAGCCATGCACTTTTCTGAAGCCACACCCACCCAGCATGCATCAGCATGCCTTGCGGCGAAACGCGTATGCATCCACTTGGCGAAACATGGAAGCCCCGGCGATAGAATGTGATGTCTTCACATCATACCGCATCAGGCAGCAAACTGAAGAATGCGAACCTCCCAAACGGAACAAAGGAGAACGCGATGTTGACTTTGATCGGATGTCACAGGTGTACAAGCAAACAGAATCCACCAGGCTGGTTGCTGCCGACTGCAGAGTCCCAGATGACACTTTTGTTACACGGCGGCGCATGATCCATGGACAAAGTGGCAGTCTGCAGACGTTCT
>CAJNDV010011325.1:0-60525 GCA_905221635.1 Symbiodinium sp. CCMP2456
AGCACTACTACCACTACTGCTGCTACTACTACTACTACTGCTGCTGCTGCTGCTGCTGCTGCTGCTCCTGCTACTGCTACTGCTACTGCCTGCTACTGCCTGCTACTGCTACCACTGCTGCTGCTGCTGCTACTGCTACCACTGCTGCTGCTGCTGCTACTGCTACTGCTCCTGCTACTGCTGCTGCTACTACTACTGCTACTACTGCTACTGCTACCGAACCCACCCAAGCCAAGCCAAGCCAACCTACCCCCCCAACCCATCTAACCCGACCCCACCCAACCCCACCCAACCCCACCCAACCCCACCCAACCCCACCCAACCCAACCCACCCAACCCAACCCCCCAACCCAACCCAACCAACCCAACCTAACCCAACCCCTTCCAACCCAACCCACCTAACCCACCCCACCCAACCCAGCCAACCCAACCCAACCCGACCCAACCCGACCCAACCCCACCAAACCCCACCGAACCCAACGCAACCCAACCACCCTGGCGGCGCCGACGACGACGACGTCTACTCCTCCTGCTGCTGCTGCTGCTGCTTGCAGCACCGGACCTGCACCGAGGCCTCCCGAGACTCCGACTTCCCGGCGGAGTCGCAGCGCTGCAGGGCCGAGGCCGTCAGCGGATGCCACGCGCCGCTTGGTCGACTTCGACGGCATGGAGTAGCACTTGAAACTGAATGATCGAATGTGATGGCGACGGCTCAAGCCACCAGCCCAGCATAGCCCAGCAGGAGCCCAGCTCACCGCCATCAGTCTCAGACCGAGGTTTCCGACAGCATGTCCGTTCCGCAGGTCGAAGACCGGAAGCAGAATGTCAAGGACATCTCGGAGATCGAGAGCGATGTCTCGACGTGCGTTGTAAGCGACTTCTCTACCGACTCGGAGAAGTCTGGTGGCCGACGCCTTTCCTTGTTCAGCCATGGAGCCGTCTTGCCCACAGCCGTCTGCCTTAGCAAGGCTGCTATTGGCGCAGGAGTTTTGACCATGGCAGGCCACGCGGCGGAAGTGGGCATCGTTTTCCAAGCTTTCGCACTGATCGGAGCAGCCGTTCTTTCACTGGCCAGCATTCGATTTATCGCTACGGCCTGCATCGCGACAGGCTGCTACAGCTATGAGGACCTGTGCGACGAATTGCTCCACCCTGTGATGGCCCTCTTCACCGGGTTAATGAACACTCTGAACTGCATGGGTTCTGCAGTTGGCTACCTCATCATTTGCGGCCAGCTCTTTGGCGTGGTCACTGGTGCATCAGAGGCTCACTGCAAGCTGTTCATTGTGCTCACGGGCGTCTTGGTTTGTGCTCCGCTGGCCATTGCCAGGCATGTCAGCTGCATGCGGCATCTGGCTGCAGGGAGCATCGCTGCTCTTCTTACCTTGGTCGCTTGCGTCATGTGGTACTATGCCGAGCACGGAGTAGATGAAACCACTGTCACCCCGGACGATGTGTTTTTCTCTTCCACGGCCACGGCCTTCACCTACATGGCAAGCATTAACAATGTCGTCTTCGCCTACAACAACCAGTTCAATGTGCCACAACTTACTGGGGAGCTGAAGCCGGGGCCAACGACGATGCGTATGCACACGGCAGCCGTCATCTGCCTGATCATGTGCTTTGTGGTCTACATCTTCACGTCTGTGTTCGGAGTGTTGGCCTTCGGCATTGGAGATCACCAGAAGGACTCCCTGGTGAACTCCTTGAAGCCCGTTGGACGCAACCCGTTTGTGGTGCTGACCATGCTGGGCCTGATGCTAAGCGTGCTCACATGCTTCCAGTTCCATGTCTACCCGGTGCGTCAGTTCGCTGCTTATCTGGTGCGACGCATCCGCAAGCGTGGCGCCAACACCGAGAAGGAGGACAAGGTCATTTGGGGCAAAACGGTGACTAGGTGGTTCGATATCTTCTTCGCTCTCTTCAGCGTGGCTGTGATCATTTTCATTGCGGTGGTCGTCAAAGATCTGAGGACGGTGCTTCAATTTGTCGGGTCCTTTGCAGCGGCCTACATTTCCTTCATCGTGCCACCCATTTGGCTCCTCCAGGTCCGACGCCGCTCTCCGAGCTTCTGCTGGTGCACGGCTGAGACCCAGCTCTGTTTGCTGGTGCTCTCCCTGGGCAGCTTCTTCTTTGCATTCGGCACATATACAGCGGTGTTGTCCGTGTAAGTTCGGGCGGTGCCAACCGTGCTTCTTTTGTGGGAGCCGATGCCGTCCGGTGTGTTGGGGCTTTGTGGACTTCTTATAAGCTCCCGCTTTCGAGCCCACAGTGCATCCGCGCGTGCAGCGGCCCCGGAAGACCAAAGGCGCTGTTGTACAGAGCATGCTGCCTAACTCTTGGCATCTCCAGGCGCGAAGCCAAGCGAGCTTATAGCAGTCGCCTGGACCTTTGCTGAGGGGCTCAAGTACATTGTCTAGCTGCCGTTTAAATGCAAGGAATTCAGACGTTTCATGAAGCAAGGCCGCACGCAGCGCACTTGCCAGGAATGTGAGGCGTGGCCAGCGGCACGTCCAGTCTCCATCGACCTCCTGTCAACGCTTGTTTTGTTTGCCACTGTTCGGCTGGCATCGAGACTGGTTCTGTGCCACACATCGTCAGTGCACATTTGCATGGGGCAGATGTTGCACTGATGTCGAGAGTTTGGCCGCTCCACACTGCCCACTTATTTCCAGCGCGGCATCAGCATATCGCCGAGCAGAGCCTGCAAGTCAGACATGCAGGAACGGAACGGAACTCGAGAAAAAAACGGATTCCGCTTCTGCGCTTCAGCAGCTGACGATATTGTTAGAGTGCAGACGATGTACTGCTTTCTGAGCTAGTTTGGTTCTCGTTGGTCTCCAGTATAGCGACATCGTTGCAACGAGTCGCTCATTAGCCTGCCACGGTCTTCGCCGAGCGAGAGATGAAGCAGAGTTGTCCGATTGCAGCTGCGAGATATGCAAAGTCTGGGTGCGTCGATGCTTAGCACGTGAACTCCGAGGCCTTCCGCCGGGACGCGCCGGAGGCGCCGGAGCTCTGCTTTCAGTTTCTGTTTGGAGCTGTCCTTGAAGTCTTGGAGGTTACGGATGTTCATGGAGTGTTCGTGTCGTCCGGCAGTTCACTGAATTTAATGCTGCTTGGTTGTAGGCATCAGTCTCATAGTTTGTATAAGTTGCATAAAGGTGGTTCGAGAGCTGCATGGCGAGCCAGCTAATATCTCTCAAGTGCTAGAGACTCCACCGCGCTGACAGATGCTTAAATCTCTGTGAGAAAGAGAGAGAGAGAGAGAGAGAGAGAGAGAAAAAAAAAAATCGTGCAGGTGTCCCACGAATTGAACATAGGGGAAGAGTCGAAGCACATGATGAAATACAAATATGCTGTTGTCCATTGTGTCCCGTTAAACTTTCACAGTCCCCTCAAAGCCACATAACAAAGGGGGGGCCCATGTGGCCGGGGGACCTAACTCGTCCCTCAAGCCCAGTGCAGAAGAGAGAGTGAAACAAGAAACAAGAAGAGAGCGAGCGAGTTGTGCCAACCATTCAGGTTCCCTCGATGCCCTTTATACTTTCGTACTGTCTTCACAACCGGGGGAACACAAGGTTAGCACAATTGCATGTTTCATCGAGGGTATACAGTCACTTAGTGCATCATCGTATTCTTTATGGCTTTAGCTTCAAAGTGACGTATACTCGTTACTCACTGCCTTGCTCCCAACAGACGTTGGGTGGGCACTCTGCCCGGGGGATTTGACAGTCCCCCAAGCCCAGGAGAGAGAGCGAGAGCGGGAGCGAGAGCGAGAGACAAGATAAGACAAGACAAGAAAGAGAGAAAGAGGGAGGCCGTATTGATTGGTGGTCCTATGAGGGGTGTCTCATTGCTTGCGCGAATCCTCGCGGCGAATCAGCCGTGGCATCCTTTTCCCTGAGTTCGGCCAGATACCATATAAGGGGTGCCTGGAGCGCTGGGGTCGGGGCCGTTCCCCGGGTCGTCTGCGTCGGGGTCGGCAGGGCTGATGGCCGACACATACAGCGAACCCTGAAGCCAGAAACCGTGCTTGCTTGCCAGTTCCAGGCCGATATCTTGTTGTGTCAGGCAGCATCTTTCGTCACACCAGCCCCCCCCCTCCCCACAGTGGGAGTGGGCACGCGTGCGCACTGACTATTGCCCCAATGGCCTTGTAGGGGTGGAGACATCATTGACAGGACGGATGGCGGGTATGCGGCGCGCTTCCCCAACGGCGGAAGAATTTGCAGCCGAAAGTGTCATGTGTAGGTGTAGGGTTTAGGTGTTCTCCTCTTGTCTTGTCCTTGCGAAAGCAAAGGAGAGAGGCCGTGAATCACGGTCAACTTTGAAGTGCGAACCATCAACGGCTTTTACTGCTCCATGCGTTGCGACTTCTTCGCCTTGAAAATCCTTTCCCGGCCTTTTGCTTTGTGGCGCTGCAGGAGCAACAGAAACGGAACCGCCGAAGCGGCATGCCAGCGCGCACTTGGGCAAGGATTGGGGTTCGATCATGTTCTGGCGTGGGCCATTGCCATTCTCCATCTTGGGTTTGCATCCAAAAGTGCCGGTCGCGCCACAGCGACACTTCGATGCGTATCTAAAAACATACTCGGGATGTAGTTTTGCTTCTCAGCCGAACATTGATCCTCTGCGTAATTGTTGGTGTGCTCCTTGATCCTCGAATGCAGGGTCCGGGCGCAATACAGTCACTACAGAAATCCACAGCATGTATAGTCTTCCCGGTGAAACATGCGAAGCTACAATGGTTGGTTGTAGCAGATAGCCGCACACCGTGCTCAACCCTGAGCCAGGTATAGCTTCAATGGCTCTCTCCCTGTTTCTCGCTGTCTCGGTCTTTTGCTATACTTCCTGTTCAGATGAGTGTAGATGACGATGCCTCAGCGCTCACACACCGCGTTCCAAGGTCACCAGGTATGGCTGCCCGGGCACAGCGTGCCCAGGTGCCGCCTTCTCCGAAGGCGCCAGCGGTCCTTGGCACCTTGGCTCTAATGCACTGTTATTGTTGATGAGGGTGATGCTGACGGGGCTTAATGCTGCTGCTGATAATGACGATGATGAGATAATGCTACTACCGCTGCTGCTGATGATATAGAGGAGACTGTAGTGACACGAGTGTGATGAGGATCGGCAGTAGCCTCAGGACAAGGAAGGGCATTAGGGCTTGGGGCATCTTGGGACAGGCTGTGGCAGTTTCCGAAGTTTCCGAATTTGTAGTTGCATGGACAGCTCATTGTTCGGATTTCGGACATGCTGGAGATCATGATCAATCATCTTTTGTCTAAGCTATATAGAGTCTATCTAATTTCTATCTAGCTGCTCGACTGTCAAGGCCGAAGCTACACACGAGTAGCAAAACCTGCACCACATAACTACATGCCAAGCCTAGTTGCAGGTAGATTTGCTGACTTCGAGCGGGTGGTCTTGTTGCCGCCTTGTGCGACACACTGGTCACAGCAGCACTCGCCTGCTCCAGAGGAGAAGGACTTTTTCCAGACCCAACCTCCTGCTGCTGCAACGGCACTCACTGGGATTTTCTCCGGTCTAAGCCAGGCACCCGCGGTTTCCAGGCAGGGGTGGCCGTTGGAGGGATAGAAAACAGGATAAAACGGGCGCTCATCCAGTGATTCTTGAAGTTTTTCCCGTTGGTGAGTTGTAGATGCAGGTAGAAGGTCGCTGGAATCCTTGGGTCAGGATTGGGGTAGGTTGGCAGAACGACTCAACCGTGATCCTCATGGTTCTCATGGCTCAGCTGCTGCATGTTCTGGTCATGATCGCGGTGGCGGGCCTTACAGTAGCTTGGCCAAAGCTCCACCGCTACATTGCTAATTCTGCTAAACACAGTGCAGTGTCGAAGCTCCGTGAAGATCCTTTCCGAAGATTGCGAGCGATGGCCGTTGTTTTGCGCCACTCACCGCGTGCACGGGAGCCCGAGCTGCAGCTCCTGCAGCGTGCTACTAGCCAGACTACAGCCTTATAGAGTCTCCCCGCTTACCTACAGCCAGCCTACAGCTCCATAGAGTGGACAGGAGGGATGCTGGGCATGATTGCTGATGCTGCGGGTCCGCATCCAGTGAAGTCCCCACTGTAACTGATGATTCACCTCCCTCCGCTGGATATGCGACAGTCCACAGCCTCCTCCGCAAGGTTGTAAGCGATGCCTGCCGAGGGTATCTCGCTTGGCCAAAGGAGCCGGCAGACCTAACGTCACGCATCGCCGAGTTAATCGGCAAGGACCGAAACTGTTCTTTTTGGAAAGCACAAGCACCCGCAACCCAGCGCTCCGATCCAACCCACTGTCATCCCGCGCATAGGAGCGGCCGGACCTTTTTGTCCTGGTACTGCCTGGGCCTTGCGCGGCGGATGCCCAGGACTGCCTCCTCTCAAGGCGGTTTCCTTCGTTACTGAAGAGTGACGTGTGCAGTCATTGATGACGTCGGGACCCGGTGAGAATGAATAGAGATTCGCCGTTCCCTTCGTACTGTTGGCATCTTAGAAACATGAGCAGCTCATGCACAGCTACACAGACACACACGCACACTCTCTCTCACCGCAGTTGTGCCACTAACCAGTTCGAAGATGAGATCCGAAGGCCATGTCAACATGCTTGTTGCACAAAAGTGTCTGGGTTTGAACGAGCTGCCCAGGACATGTTTGGAGAAGGGTTTGACATCTTCGCAGAGCTACAGGTCTGCACTTTAAGGGGTTCCTCCGTCTCGAAAAAAAGGACCACAGCTTCTCCACATAGAACCACCAAGCTCCAGGGGTACTTGGGTGAGCGGAAGCCCATCCCAACATTCAACTGACAATCGAAGGCAATGTGAGAGTCAAGCATCCGAATGTCTTCGCCAGCCCAAAACTAAGAAAGTCTAACCTGAATCCTATAGTCTATACTATAATCACTCTCGAACTCGTGGAGTTCTGAAGCTGCACTTCCGTCATGGCCTGTCATCTTTTGGTAACATCGCTGGGCCTAAAGTTCGCCTTTGTCCCGGAGCTGGTAGTGTCCCTTCGGAAGTTCGCCATGCAGCAATGCAGGGGGGGAGAATCGGGTTCCGTAGGGGGTCGTCTGCTTGATGCTTCAGACGTCCAGGAAGAGGGAGTCATGAAACTCTGTTCTGCCCCCAGGTGCAGCCACAGCTTGTTGCGATCGTGTTGGCCAGGACTACATTCATAGAGCCTGAGCTAAGCGGTCCTGCAAGGCATTTACAAAAGAGCGTCGGGACTAAGACGTGTCGGATTCGCACACTAGCATCCTACCATGCTGCAACATGTCACCAGCATGTGCACATTGCCTAGCAGATCTCAACAGCCAGGACAGATGGTGTGCATCATCATGATCCTAGTCAGTCTTTGCACAATTGCCAGTTCTACAGGCAGTGTTGGGAGATTGGTGGTGGCGGTGGTAGTGGTGGTGGTGCAGCAACATCACAAGAAAATATCAAATATATGGCATGCTACCACCGCAGCGATATAAGTTGGCTCGCATAAAGCAGAAGTCGCGATAGTGCTGATATTCGGGTGCGCCCTCGGTACACATGGTGATGCGATGCTAGCCTTTCCTGACTTCCTAAGTGCCCGAAGAGTCCGCATCATATCAGATGAGAGCTGTTTGCAGCGAGTGCCAAACGAGAGACGGAAAAGGTGAGAACAGTCGCAATCACGCCGTGCTGAAAGCATGACTTTGACCTGGCACAACGAGTGCTTCATCGGCCGGAAACCCAAGGCCTACATGACCTAAATCCTACCGGACACCGTGTCGCAGTTAGCAGCATTACACTATCGAAGAGTCTTCAGGTAACTCAACCATGCTGAGAGAGTATAGCTTTCACCAAGCATGAAAATCAAAATTGTACCGTGGGCCTTCAACCAAACTGCTATGCACAACCTTAGCTCGAAGTGCATGCAGAGCTCTTACTTTTAAGAGTGTGCATTTCCACACTTCAGCTTATTTCGAGAGGTTACGTGAAGGATCACGACTTCAAAAGGCAGAGTTATTATACAAGGTGTTGCAGCTGAGGCAACAAGTGCTCTGATTATTATTTCATGCTAAGTCCAAAAAGTCGCGTGAATGGATCTCAATCCGACCCTGCTTGGATGCAGAGCAAACTTTCGTATGACCGTCATGTTCAGAAAAATCATGAACACCCCTCCTGAAGAGCAGGAGCTCAAAGGCCGGGCCATCGGCAGCACCACTGCCGATTGCGCCCCAGCAAGAGGGCGCTAGCAGCGGGGCCGAGGCCAGCAGGAGCTTTCGTAGTGTTTAGATTACCGTAGCCCTCGCGGATCTGACCTGGGTTTTGCAATTCAGCGTGCCTTTTTTTGATTTGTGATTGCTCTCCTTTGTTGGTCGGTTGGAAGTTGGGCATATTTGAGGCCCCAAACTTTAGAGGAGCTCGGGCTGATCTCGTGCGCAGTTTGTTTGGCCGTCACGGCGGGCGCATGTGCAGTTGGTGGGTGGTGCCACCCGACGTCGAACACACCCCAAGCAGGGTTGCAGATCTCGCGCGGAGATTCCGCGTTGGCCACTCCAAACCTCGTGAAGTAGACTGAGCCATCCTCGCGCGGTGTAGCCCGAGAGTGGAACAAACCTCCGAGTGCTTGCAGGTTCTTCTCCACACGGTGCGCGGGGGCCATGCTGCTCAGGTGCAGCGGGCCGTGTCCGCTGCCCTCCAGGTGGGATGTCGCATGCAGATTCCAGTTGACCGGGGTCTGTTTGGTCTGGTATGGCTTGCTTAGCTTTAGGTGAGTCTTGTTGCCCCAGGAGTTTGAACGGACTTCTGTGAATCCGTCCAGCGCGACGGTCATGTCGGTTTCTATTGCATTGATCGAAACTCAATCTTCCCTCATAACCTCCAGCGACCGAGGAATGTCCGACTCACGATGGCTTATACTATGCAGCAAGTCAGACCAACATCCCATGCTAAGAAGCCTTAAGGCTTGCGGACCCTACATACCAAGCAGCAAGCCTAAACCGAGTTTCAGGCAGTCTTCTTGGGTTTGTGGAAGCTTGCCAGCTGTGCAGGTTGAGGAAAGCCAAGGATCCAGAGCCTCAGAGTGACTTGGGCATGTAGACAATGAGCAAGATAACATGATCCAGGATAATGACCACACTCTTCTTCATCGTGATGATGGTGGTCATGAGTTGCAACTCAACTGTGCATGTCAACAGCCTCCTAAAACGATGCTGGCGCCTGTAGCTTCGGTTTCATACTTCCAAGCCACATGCTGTTCGCCTGTCAGCTGTCGTTATGAGAACTGGAAGACTCGTACTAGGGGAATTGTCATCCAAGATTTCCTGACGCAAAGCTTTCGCACCGACCATCGAACGGTCAGATAACGGTCAGACACGAGGCTACGGAGGAAGAAGCGCAAGTCCAGTGATCGACAGATTGACATAGTCGAAGTATTGTAGGACGGTTAAGGTCATGTGAGTTCGAGGATTACATCTGTCCGGCATCGACTAAGCGAAAGCCAGGGCTTTGACGGATTGTCAAGGCCTGTCCTGCCAGAGTTTCCGACATCGAAGCGCGAAGCCGCAAACGGGGTGCAAACTTTGCAATTGTCGAGTCACCGGCTCAATACTAGGCACCCCCGCGGCCTTTCCATGCCCTTTCTCATCATGCAGCTGAGGTGCTACTTCGCGCTCGCTCGCCTGTTGGATTTCAAGGCGCCGGGGGGGGATGGGGCAAACATCGTGTGTCTGCCCATGCACAGGCGTCTCGAGCAGTTGCAAGGACACGCAGGATTGTTTTAAAGCAATGTTGGAAGCTGCTCCTGACAAAAGCTGGGAAACTGCTCACACGCGAATCCTAGGCGTCTATTAGTCTGTCCCATTACTAAGTCTCCGAGAAACAAGTCACCACCGTGTGCTTCTCCAGCTGGACCTCTTCGTCCTCTGGCGCCGTGCATCGGCACCGGCCAGCTCCTTCAATGCGGCAGGGGAGCGCCTGGCACTGCGTGTGGGAAGGTGCCCCTGTGTCTGACGGTTGATACTGCATGCACCTGTGCTCGCCGGGTTTGCAGGTTTGTGTTAACGTTATAAAAGCAAAACAAAGACCTGTTCCCGACCATGGGTGAAAGACTCGCTCAATCCCCAGATAAAGCCGTGAACCTCAGGCTCTGTGCATTTAAGGGGTTCGGAAACTGAACGAGACAGCTTTTGATTCCACCCGACCCCCCACCCCCGACCCCACGCGCCCCTCCCAGCGAGGGGGGTGGGGGGTATTCTCTGCCCGCTTGTTCACAGTTCCGTGGTCGACATCTTCATCTTCTCGGACGTGCTGGAGCCTACCATGATCGAGAAGAGGCCTTGCCGAAGGTGAGACTCACCATGTGTGCCTTCGCATCCTTACAGATTACAGATCATCTGAAGAGACCTGAAGAGTCTCCAGCGAAGCACCGCAGTGCTGGATTTGGCGACTGCCTAGAGGCTTCACCATTATCGGCAACTCCGTCTGTAGAGTCCCAGACCATCTAGTAACACGTCTTGAACTCGAGGGTTTCAAGTCTCACCCATGTCTCCTGAAGCACTTCCCACGACAGCCAAAACTCCTTGCTCAGACTCAGATTCAGCACAAGGGACTTCAGTCACCCAAGCCTGTAGCCGTGCCAGTCTCATTCAACTTTATCGAGTATCCATTCGAGCACGCTCGCCACACCAAGCATGTGCCAATCTCCAGTCCCTGGCTTCACCTGCTAGAGTCTGTTCGAAATCGCGACTGAATCAGACAGACTTGAAGTTCAGAGACGAGGAGCACCAGGAAAAGTTGTGAACGCAAGTGCGCAGCATGATGCAGCAAGCAACACTGCCGATGTAGCCGATGTTCCCATCGAACTTTTCCCCGGGCTCTGCACGATAGCTGCTGTTTTGTAGGCAGGTGGCAGAATCCATCGCGCGATCTTCCCTGGACCTGCGCATGAAGCGCATGCGTGGTTTGCCAACATATAAGCAGCTCTTGGAATTTGCTCTAATTGGTCCGGAAAAATACATGAACGGATGAACGCTTTGCAGAGGCTGGTGCTGGCACCCACAGGAGCTGGCAAGTCTACATGGCGCGCCCACGCGCCCGTATTCTGTGCCTCCACCTGCACCTTCATGCTGCATTGATTTTTTTGTCACGGCAAGTGTGGGGGAGGACATCGACAAGTTTTTGCAGGTCAGCACAGATGGGCCCCTGGAGCCTTGGGCCGTGAATACGAATATCAGGTTCAGGTGGTTCCGAAGCCTCTGTGGATCCGAGGCCCAGAAGGCGAGGTTCTGGATGAAGTGACTTTCCATCCGGCCTACCACAGGCTGGCCAGGGTTCTTGAGCCGTGTGATGCGGCGTGAAAGCTCTTGGTTCCGAGGCCCGAGCCTTTTTTTCATTAGCTTACCGGGTGCCGCATGCAAATATCTTTGAACGTCCAGGATGATACAGTAACTTTCGACATTGAGTCTAGGTCCTGTAGGTGCTCGGTCGGCCGTCGAGGTTGTTTAGGGTGGAGTTCCCCTGTCTTCGGCCTAGCAACAGTCACATCTCCGTTCGGTTCTCGGGTGCTGTTGTTCGCCTTCGCCAGGTCTGTCCGGCTCAAGCACGGAAGCTGGCTTAAGAGCGAGGACCCGCGTCACGCTTATGCTGTGTCCCTCTGAACTGTTCGGCCAGTATTCACGTCCATTCATTTTCGATGACATCCGGCTTGCCCATGCGGTCATAGCATGCCATCGAGCGTTTCCAAGGAGCAACTTTTCCCTGTCATATGGCCTCGCCTCGCTGTGCTTCGAAGACTACAGAAGAGTACGCGATCTTCGAGATAAGTAACCCCATTCATGTACAAGCCTGCCCTCAATTTTCAAGTAACTGGAAGCTGTGATAGCATTTGCCCCAGGCCCAGAAGCTGAAAGCTTTCAACATCCGACTTGCCATCGTCCTTGCTTCGGCTGTTTCTTTGCTGCCGCCGATACTTGCTACGTCTCAGGATGACACTCCACATCCCATCCTCAGACTTTGAAGGAGCCCGCACCCTCGATCTTCCTCCGGGATCTGCGGCTTTTACGACGCTGGCTTCGTGCAGACAGCCGTCGACGGGTGACATTCAACTGCAGCGG
Source organism: Symbiodinium sp. CCMP2456 (assembly GCA_905221635.1). Lineage (NCBI taxonomy): Eukaryota > Dinophyceae > Suessiales > Symbiodiniaceae > Symbiodinium > Symbiodinium sp. CCMP2456. The sequence goes on from CAJNDV010011325.1 coordinate 12,092, forward strand.
CGAGGCGCCGGGGGCGGCGGGTCCCAGCTCCCAGTAGATCCGGCCAGGACTTACGAAAGAAACAGCAGTTCCAACAAGGTGGTTTGGTGCCATGCATTGCAGGTGTTGGCCATCCCAGGCCTTTGTCCGTGAGTATCCCGTGAGTTGTGACTGACTTGGATAGGAAGTGCTTGAGTCTAAATTTGTGTCAGTTCTGGCGAAACCCTGCCGGAATATCAGCAATGATCATCTTGGAACTTACAGAAGGGGAGGCAGCATATGACAGGTTATGACAGTACCGATTCCTCCCCTGATATGAAAAAAACTAACTCGATTTGCCGACGTGTTTTGTAATGGGTTCGGAGGTCCTATGATACGCGCCCAAGGCCCTACTCTACTTCTTCAGGCCGTACAATGCTTTCGTAAGCCCTGGTCGTAAGGCACACTGCAGCATACTCAGCGAAGGTGCTCGAGAAGGCCTGCGAGCTAAAACTCCTCCGGCCCGAGGAGGTGTGCGTAGTGCTCCCGCACGAGGCCGTGGTGAATGATGCAGAATTTACAGGGTTCAGCTCAGTTTAGAGCCGTAGGTTGTTTTTTAAGATTCGGGGTTTGGATTTAAAGGTATTGTTTATGTGTTGGTGCCTCGGGCTCTGTAAGTTTACCAGGGAAAGCTCAAGGCTCCAAAAAGTTGATTCACAACACACGGGAGGCTGCTAAACACCATTGCCTAGCTCGGTGTGTGCTGCGGCTTGTTCTCTGCCTCACTGGGTGTCGGAGTTGCAAGTTTTTGGACTTACATGATAAAGTTAGCAGGAATTAGGCCAAAATTGGCATTGATGTTATTAGGTTGGGATTATTAAAGCTTGGCGGTTTGGGCCGAAGCTCCCGGCGAGGTGGTGCACCACCGCTTCATTTCTGCTCGAAAGGCTGCCTTGGATGGAGTTCCCAGGCCGGCGGCAGGTAGGAACAAGAGTCAAACGAGCCTTTTTGGCAGGAAGGTTGCTTGCAATGTGTTGCTGGCACAGCTTGCAGCTCAAAGGGCACGTGCTTGTTGTCAACTTGCCAGACTTGCCAACAACAGCGCAAGGATTTACCGTTGCCGATTGTTTGTAGCATGGGCTGACTAGCGAGCTGTTTCGCACGAACGATGGCCCGCTACAAGTGATTCCCTACGTAGACGCCAGTCTCGCTACTGTTGCTGCTGCTCGTCCTGCCACCACCAGCATTGACAGTGCTGCCGACGACCGTAGCCACCGACATCACCACAACTACTTCAGCCATCAGGACCAAAAAGCTCAAGGTGGATCCGTCGCTGTCGCAATGGGAGGCGGGACCGCAACTGAGCCTCGGTTGACCTTAGTTTCTCGACCACCAACCTTCGGGCATAGGCTTACTGCAGTTTCGGAGGGTTGCGGCCGAAGGGTTGACCTCAAGCTATTATAACATTTTAAAGCTGCTGCTCGGGTTCGAGTGTGGGGCCCAAGCTCTTTGGGAAGGTTGCCTTCCGCTTATGTGATATCAAGCGGAGTTGAAGTAGCTGTGATTTCTGTTGGGTCAGATGATCCCGCGCTGGATCTGCGTACGTACAGGCAGTGGTTGTAGCTTTTGGGTGGGTTTAAGTGCTGCGGAGAGTGCGTCTTGCGCAGCATGTCTTGAAGGCTATAGAAGTTGCCATGTGGGTTGAAGGGAGCATTCGATGGAGAGTTCGGTGTCTGGGTGCATCACACAGAGGATTTCAGATCAACCCTGACCCAGGAATCGGGAAATGCTGCGAACGGCAGCTGAAAAGTGCGGCATCAGCGCCGTGCAAAAATTCAGTTTAGCATCGTGTCGGTGAGGCCTTGCAGTTACATTTGCAGTGCCTACGAGCGCCTCAACCGGGCCCCCGTCCATAAATGGCAGGCCCTTCCGGTAGTGTAATGAGCCCTCTCAAGGACCCAAGATTCAGGTCATCGGAGCAGCATCTGGTCTCGCTTCCTCAAAGCGTGGGCTCCGCGAACTCTCGATGTGAAGATGAGACCTTTCATTCGCGACAATTGTGATGGGAAGAAGAGAGTCAACCGGCCGGAACAACTTTTGAAGCCAATGCCAACACAGTGTTCAAGTTCAGGAATCTGTTAACCGCCTTTTGCCACAAGCTGGGCAGCAGTCTGGCACGTGCTCTACCCCAGCAAACCAAACCCAGTGAGGCGCCTACACCTCCTTCGCTGGGGCAATGGGTGCTTCAGTCCACGTCTTTTGCATGCTCAGGACAGCGATAGAGTTCTGGCGATACGCAAGCCCAGTTCGCTTCCGGCTTCCTTCGATTAGTCGTGGGCTTTCATCGTCGCAGATGTTCAATCAGGGGTGTACATTAACTTATAGGAGTCGTTACAGTAAGCAGCCTACTTGTCTCCAGAAGGCATGTTCACTTCTTTGGGCGTTTCGGACTCTAGGATGTTTAGGGTTTTGGGAGGATCTCTCAGTACGGGTTCAAAAAGGGGTTGTCTCTAGCTTGTAAAGAGCCCGGCGGGGGGACAGGCACCGCCGATGATGTTCGCTCTTTTTCCTCGTCCAGCAACACGACCGGGTTCATCATGTTTCCATTCGTCTCAGGTGACCTTATGACGTTCATGACATTTTCTGCTCTGGCCTTGCCTCGCCCATGATGCTCATGACTATTCCTTCGCCTGGCAGCCAGAGGGAATTTCCCGTGCTTCGGCAACACTTTCTTCTTTCCGAGAGTGAGCCTAACAAAGATGAATGATTTTGTTTTTGCGTTGCAGCCTCGGGGTCATGATGCTACCCTTACCTGGCCGCACTCTTACAATGGGTTGCGCAGTCGGGCGGTGGTGATCGCGTTGGCAGAGAATGCTCCTGATGTCCCCTATAGACCCCTAACTAGGGTTCTGGTGCCGATCAGGTTCAGGTTCCAGGAGGCCCTCATTTCCCGGCAGATCCCAGCAGTACATGCTTCGGACCTTCGGAGGAGACATCAAGGCTCCAGCGAGGAGCCCTTCTTGGTGGAGCCGGTGCTGGAGCAGTGCAGGGCTCGGAGCACCTGGACTTGTTGCTTCAGTGGGCCTTGCATTACACAAACAACAGCCATGAACCCGGAAGATGGAAGGAAGGATGGTCCGAGAATGGACGTTCGAATAATTTGAGACAGTTTCCTGAAAGGGCAGCACAATCCCTAACATACCTATGAATCAGCTCATCTCGATGTTGCTCCAAAACTGTGAAAGTCAGCGCTGCATAAACCGAATTTCAGCTGGGTGGCAAGCGGAGAGCTGTATAAAAAGGAACTCTTTGTGGGTTGCTCCGGCTTCTGTTCATGGTATGACGCTCGCAGCCTCTTCCGCCTCCGAGGCTCCAGGCCAAGCACGACCTGACCATGGCCTGTGGCCGGCGTATCGTCGACTGGAAGCTCGTCGGGCCGATCTTGCAAAAGTAGACAGGGTGTTCCTTCAATGAAGACGCGTCAAGATATTGTAGACAAGAATAGCCAGGGCACCCAACAGAGCAGTTCGAGCACGGGAGAGCGCTAAGAGGTAAGCGTGTACCACTTTGCTCTTCTACTTGGGGTCGGGGCTGACAGTGGAGAATCTGTTCAGATCGCACCATGAAATGGCCACCGGAAGCGCAGACTGTCATGCGAACTGGGTCAGGCTCCAGTACGTATATTTCCGCAAGAAGGAATCATTTGTAGCTTCCACAGCCCCTGCGAGAGCTTGAATCTGCTACAGTGCTACTGAGGATCAGCAAAGGCGGCAGCGTTGCTGAGTCCAGCCACTTGCTTGTGATATCAGACCAAGAAGTGAGCTACTTCAAACACGAATTACGAAGGCGTCAAAACCCGAGCGATCTCAGGAATTCTTTAGCCAGGTGCAGGCTACCTAGAGAGGGCAACGGGCCGAAGGTTCATTACGCTGAAGCAGATGCAGAACATCACCACATTGTGTCAGTGCTTCAATCAAGAAGTCCGAACAAGCACATTCCTGGCATTTGCGCTCCTGGGCAATGGACATGAGATAGATAGAGAAGATATACATACACACACACACACACACTGTACATAGTTAGTGATTTATCACGCACGGAGCTGCTGCCAGCCGTCCCAAGATAAATCCATGCCTACGACCCTCATAGAAGTTTGAAGCCTCCTGCAGCATTTACCCGTTGTGCCGCAGCTCATAGAAGCCTATCCTAGATCCTCTCCAGGGGGCGTCCGACATTTTTCCAGGCGACCTGCAGGGAGCCGGTGAGCGAGCAGTCTGGCAGGTGAGCGCAGAGTCTTGCGACGCTCGGCGTGAAGGAGTTCGTTGCTTTTTTTGTTGAGGGGGAGGGGGTGGGGGGAGGGTTCGGGTTCAACCTCGACGAGAATGGTTCGAACAGGGGCCAGCACGGGAGGGGCGGGCTGGGGACTTGGTCCTCGCTTGTGGGGCAGTCTTTGTTCTGTACGCTCCAAAGACCGGCAGATTTACCAGCGAAGTATCTGTGGTTCTCATAGGAAATCAGCCGGCATCTTCAGCCTGAGCCTTTTGGCGAGTTGATCACTGCCAACTCCATGTATGTCACGGTGAAGGTGGTGGGTGTCTGTGAAACCAGCGTTGGATGTGAATCCTGTTCGACTCTCTCTTGTTGGTTGACGTCCCACCGATCTACCCGCCATCGAACGAAACACCTGAACCAAGGACTCTGACACCTACATCGTCAAGAGCACATCCGGCTTCCTTCTGCTCACGGATGGGCGCACCCTGATCAGTGCAGAGGCCGGGGAAAGCATTGCGTGGGGTTTATGGCGAATACTAGCGCAGCGCAATGCAGCGCAGACAGGTGGAAGTTTTCTTAGACTCTTGACCCGCAGGATCCTTATCGGGAAGCTTCTGAAGTCTTCTGGTCCCGGGCTTCTGACGACGCAGAGACGGCGGAAGAAAGTTTTTGGCTCTGCGGCCGCGATGCTGGACAGTGGCTCGGCAGTTTGGAGTGCCATCTAAAGCCCTTCGGCTTTTATCAGGTCGCCGCAAATGCTCAACGAGCGCACAATCTAATTGTGCATCAGGGAGCTCGACCGCCATGGCCCATAGCTGTAGCCTTTGGTAAGATCCACAGTCTCCTGGTGCTTTCAGGCGCCTTCATGCCCGACGGTGTACGGGATGTGCATCCTTCGACCCGCCAGGGCCATGGAGGCCTGCGATGCAGCAGAGCTTTAGGATGGCTCGACTTCAGAACTCTGCAGCCCTCGTAGATTGAAAAGTTGCTTACAGCCATCCTGGAGGCACGTGCTTCCCGTGGACCGCTTGGCAGACGAGGCACGCAGCGCTAACAGCGAAACCCTCTTCTGAGCTCAGGGCTGAGGCTGTCTACCGTTCACTTAGAAACTCCCCCAAAAAGGGCGGCTTCTTTGTTTTGCGACTTCCAGTCGACGCTTGCTGTGGTAAATTCTCTGACAACTCCAGGGCGATGTCATCCTGTGGTACCCGGGATCTTTCGCGCCCTTCCACGTGGGCCATCTGGACTGCTTGACGCTTTGGCTGCGATTTCACGTCCCCCCTGTTCTTCTGTGCCCAGAAAATCCTTATCCAAGGGACTGCGCCACAGGGCTTCTGGGATGTTGCTTCGCACACCTGTTCTTGTACCATTACTGCCACAGATTTCTGGTTTCTTTTTCGAGGTATGAGTAGGAGGTGGCTGGACGTACCCCTTCGACAGGCTTCTAAGGTAAGTGCAATGATACGCGAGTTCATAGCCAAACCGAAGAGCTTGATAAGGTTTCTGTGTAAGTTCCGTGGCCCAGTTCTGAAGACATAGCGCCGCCGAGGGTTCGTTTTGGCATGCAATGAGTGCCGACATGCCACTGTGCAAGACTTTCATGCGCCCACCTCTCCCACAGAGTAAGGGGATGTTGAGGGTGGTGGGAATGTAGCCTTTTTGCAACTACCGCTGTTTGGGCCCTCGCAGGTCTTGTGTGCTAGCGGAGAAGCTCGAGGTTTCAGAACGGGTCAGGGATTTTCATGTTTCACCAACTACAACCATATCATCCTTGTTCTATTGCAAGGGCCCCCTTTGTGACGACGTGATTGCTGCCAGATTCCGTCCGACTGATGTGAGCTTCAGCTCGAGAAGACAGCACCAAAACGAGCTGTAAGCTGCTCCCATTTTCCTAGAGCCATGCAGATGATTCAGAAGCTTATATCAGAGATCAGAGCCGGTGGCACGTACCATTCTGTAATGGTATTGGTTTTGTTGTGCTAGCTGCTAGTTCGACAAGACGTCTCCGACGGCCGAAAACCTAGTGAAGTTTCATTGGATGCAGGGATAGAGCTCAGTTTTGCCCGAAAATCAGGCCTCTTGCAACCTCGAGTGTGAAGCAAGTTTCTGGGATGTGCAGCAACGACAATTTCAATTCTCTGCAGATTGTCAGACAGTAAGTACATGGATCAGGCGAGCTGCACGGCATGGGCTTCAACAGAGCGGCATAAAAGTTGCAGGCCAGTCCAGCACATACTTCAGTCGCGCTTGGATTCAACTTGATGTGTTTGGAGTTCGTTTGGGCTGCGAAGGCAAGATGTTTCTGTAAACCTCAGGATTTAAACTGGGAGCCCAGCGTCAAGGACTTGTGGGCGGCAACGTGTTACTACAACCCGAACAATATGTCGTCATGGCTGCTTTTTGAAGAATGCCGATTCAGTGGCTGCAGGTGCCTACGCGAAGCCCCAGATGCCACGGAGCTTGCGATACAAGATGCTCGGACCAGATCACACGTCTTCAGAGTGCGATTGCAAGCAAGGGCCTGCCATGACAAGGCACAGGACATGACGTATGGGGCGGTTCTCTTGTGTAGGACTTCCAAACATCTGCGTCTTTGTTCGGCTCGGATCGGGCATATCTTTCGGCCTTGCAGTCAGGGTTGTTTTGCGAAAGAGCCTTTGCACGCGACGTTGCGTACATGTTTCGGCGGCCCCGGTTAGTTGCGAGTGCAGCGTAGACAAGGCGTAGTCAGAAACTCCGCCTGCAAGGAAGCTAGACGAGCATGGCGCATCGATCTTTTCTTCGGGCCCCGTCCGACTGCGACTTCTGGAGCTCGTGGCTGCCCAAGAGGACCTCGTTTCACGCCGAGGGTCGACAGCCCACATAGAGTCACAGTGGCCTTGAGCAAGATTTGCACCCTATGGGCCCTGAACATGGCGAAGTTCGAGACTGCACGAGTCTGCTCAATGTTCGTCAGAAGTATTTACTGCAGCTGTCAAACTTGTCAGCGACGACTATGACAGTTGGCTGCCGTCATGGCATTGTTAAAGTATTTACATTTACATGACTTACATGGCCCACAGCACCAACTATATCGTTGCATTGGGCAAACGTGTCCAGAACAACCCTGCCGTCCTCCACTTTGTTTCGCACACACACACACGCACATTAGACATCACCCGGCCATGGCAGAAAGCCCAACATGAACCCAAAGTCTGTTGGTAGTGCTTTATCCGAAACCCTTGAAGCGTAAACCCTGGCAGGAGTGCGAAGGCCCCGAACTGAACCCGGCAAGCTGCAAACCCAAGACCCGCAAAAAGCTGGCTACCTTCCTTTCCGAAAGCTCCAGCCAATATATTATATATAATTGACAACAGAACCTCGTGAGCCCTGCCGTTCCTTAAATCCCGCTTGACCTCGAATTCCCGAGGACTGGGTCATGGCGGATCCTTACGGAGTACTTCGTGGGACTGGGAACAATTTCCAGGACCTTCGAGCCTTTCGCGCCTTGAAGCGGAGGGTTGGACTTGAGACTTGAGAGGTTGGGGACGAAGAGATGCTTCAAGTTTTGTCAGAATAAGATATATTACATACGATACTAAAATTGAATAAGTGGGAGCCAAAAATAATATAATATATGAGAATATCATATAAGGTGCTGACCGAAGGATTGGCGCAGTCTTGCTAGGAGTTGGAGAGAACCCTTGAGGACACCGAGAGGTCGGTCCCACTTCAATGTATCGGGGTAGGTTTACTCGGGCAGTTTTCAAGTCAAAAAGCGAGGGGAACCTTAACTTGGCCATAAGGGCTCTTGCACGCCCTTCTGGCCCACCATGCAGGTGCCAATTTAACGGCCTCGCTTTCGCGACTGGAATCAGGCGCATTATTCTGTCTGTCTGTCTGTCTGTCTGTCTGCCTGCCTGTCTGTCTGCCTGTCATGCATATGCGTGTGTGTGTGTGTGTACACGTGTGTGCCTGTGCATGCAGATGCGCATCATCGCTTGCTTGCACCGTTGCACCTTGCTCCTTCAACTTCCTCTTGCAGCCTCCGACCCTGCCGGAGGTCGTGCAGAGTGGGCATCCTCTGTGGAGATCGTTTGGGTCATCGGGGATGATGCCTTTCCACACCTCAGAGACAAACTCCTCAGCAGGCTCGTGCCTGCGATTAAAACAAAATTCCTTGTGGGCACGAGAGAGACTCTGCTGCTCAGCAGCTGGTTTGCGGTTAGCGCACCAGAGACCCTGCACACGCGTTCGTTTCTTCAGAGCCAGTCGAGCCTCTAAGCCGGAATCGTGCAACAGTCATTGAGCTCAGTCCTTCGAGTAAGTAGTCGCCTTTCGCAGGGAGGATGTGCCGAAGGACGATGCCCTGAAACAGGTTGGGTCGCAGAGCGTGGGTGTTCATGTTCCGAGGGTTGTTAACTGTTAACGTTTGTTGCAAAAAAGTGTGTAGTTAGTAGTTTGTTCTCCTACATTTGGTTTCGCGGGGCCTCGGGAACTTTGGCTGAGGCGATTCTCTCAGATCTTTAGACTCGGGTCGCGACATCATCTGGGATTCGATATGTAGCTGATCCATGCAACAACTGGAGGTGGGCCCGATGCGGCCCTCTGGCAAGCATCGAGTTCGAGGGTGGGCTGGGAGAAGCGGCTCAGGGCCGACAGGAGTTTTTAGAACATTCCGGCTCAGAAGCTTCACAGATTCAGACGTGCGGGGAAAAGTAGACATCCATACCAGTCTAGACCTGGCTGTTTGATCACGGAGAGTATGTCGTGTGTGCATGTGGCATGGGGGTGCTTGCCGGTCGCCGAGGATGTGTGTCGTGCACAACAGGCCCTCCCAGTGGATACTCGCCTGCAGCAGAAGAGGTCGGTCCACTGTGTTGAAACTCGCGGAGAAACTCACGGGAGAAGGGGATTCATAAGGGATTCCTTCATGTCAGGCCGTAAGTGCACGTTTTTGCAACAACAGGCCTGCTCCGCCGGGTCCTGCCTTTCACCTTTCGGAAGACTCTCTGTGGGGGATGGCAGAGGAGTTGCTCCCCGAGCTGCAGACTTCGGCCCCAATCCCAGGGTACCAAATGCACCAAGGACGGCACTTGGGCCGGGCACGGAAGGTTTGCCTTTCCCTGTGCGTCTTGGGCAGTGTTGAGAAAGTCTTCTTCAATGACAGCTTGCGACTTTATGGTTCAAAAGCCTGGACAACGGCAAGAATTTCCACAATATTTCTTGATGCATAAAACACCTCGCAAGCCTGTTTTGTTCAACAGCTCATGCAATGGCCCAAGAATCCAGGATAGAAGTGACGGCACCTCCGGAGTTCTCGGCAGACTCTTGGCATCTTGATTGGCCTTGAAGTTCATGCTTTGCGGAAGTCTTGGGCCTCGGCATGGTGCACTCAAGACGCCCGAACCACTGTAGACTTGAGCCTTGAGGACTCAAAGCCCCACTTGCTGTCTCGAGCTCTCCTTGTCACCCGTCATGTGCCAGACCTGTTCTTCTTGTTTTCGTCTGCGGTAGTCCTGTTCGGATTAAACGTAAGACAACTACCCGTGCAGTGTCTGGTTTCTTTGGCTGTTCTGTATTGTCATCGTCATAGGTACTGTAACTGCTTGCAAGCCAAGGACCTCAGCGCGACGGCGGTGCGGCAGAAGTGGCGACAGGGGGCATCCGAGGACCCATCCAATCGCTTTCTGACTGACAGTTTAGCCTGATGGTGTTTGGGCTCGGCGAATGTAGGTTGTCCCTGGCCCTTTATAAGCTTTCGCCAGTGCGCACCTTGAGAGCACCGGCAGCAAATTTCTGTCAAGCGAAATTCGGCGTTTTCTGCGTGACTCCAGGGTGCACGTGCACTACGAAACGTGCCCTCAGCTCTGAAGCAGCTCGCCGCTAGGATGAGTTGCTGCAGCTGACGGGGAGCTGCTTGTCACGATTCACGCTTTGTTCTGCGTCATGTGTTTCATCGCGCATACACTTGCAGTCTTGGGAACTTAGATATACCTGTACACATGCAGTCTATACTGTCTGTACCACAAGTACATGTAATGTAAATATGTATGTTTACATCCATGCTTGCGTACGTACAGGCACATATACAGTTGCACGCACCTACCTACCCACCTGCCTGCCGTCCTGCCTGCCTGCCTACGGACCTACCGCCAGCCAGTCATCCATCCATGTCCAGCATGATCTCCGCCCATGTTCATTCATCCGTCCGATGCATAGATTAGCATACATACCCAACAAAACATCAGAAACACAACAGAACATGACATACACACATACATGTATAGACAGACGGCCGACCCACAAATCGACCCAGACAATCAGATAATCAGAAATAGGTAGACGTATGTGTGTGTGTGTGTGCGCGCGTGTGCTCGTGTGCGAGTACAACATGTGTCCAGGTTACGTTCGCGTACATTGCACATCTCTCCCTGCGCCAAAGTGCTGCTAGTTCGAAGTTGGGTCCCTAGATTTCAGGTCAAGCCGCCGCCCACTACATGGCGAGCCTGCGGCAGCAGTCTTGAGATTGCCTGCTGGACAGGCCTTTCCTCCGCTTCGGCAGCGATGCAATCAATCGACGGACTGTTTCTTAGGAGTTGTACAGTAAGGCTTCTGGGTGCAAAGAATCTCTGGGCGGCTGTGATGCAGGCTCTTCTTCTGCAAGTTGACCATTGCGTAGCTTGTTTTGGAAGCCCTGCTGGGCGCTGGCACTTCGAAGAAGTCCACGTGCAGGCGTTCTGCCACCAGCATGCTTCATAGAATCCTGCAGAACGGATGCCGCAGCATCCGATCGAATCCGCAAAGGAGATGCTTATCGGACTGTACAGGTGGCAAGTCCAGGGGTGCGAGTCTAAAGCATGCGCGTTTGAAGATCAAGTTTACGCACGTCGAATTCCGAACTGCCTGATGTTACCAACACCGAGCCCCGGGCACATACTCCCTCCGCCCTGTCCCAGTCAGGAGGAGCCGCGCTGCGATTCTGCTGCTTCAAGCTTCAAGCGAGACCTGGAGCCCATCCTTGCCGCGAACCGAGGGTGAGGGCCATCTTGGTAGCTCAAAGCTTCAGGCAGTGTTGCAAGTCCATCGTGGTCTCGGGGAGTCAGTGGCTCAAAGGAGTTTCAAAGCCACGCAAGCTTCTCTGCTTCGCAGCTGCTCTCTGCCGACATTGGGCAGAGCACATCTCGCTCATGTTTGATCAGCTGCGAGATGAAACCAAGAATTGATGCGGGCACATCTCCAGAAGCAGCTGTGCACACAAACTTAGAAAGTCTGAGTTCTGGGGGCGGAGCTCCACGAGCTCAGGCAGGTCGTGCTGGGGTGGAGGAGGATACAGTAGCGAAGCAACATGCACACCTCCTTTCCGAACAAGCCCGCAGCTTGACGAGCACCGGCTCGGAAGCAGAGCCCATGCCGTCCGCTTGTCACATCGCCAAGATCGCCCGCTAAGCAGCAAAAGACAAGACGACGGAGAAGCGCAAGGAGTGTATTTTGGAGGCAGGTCTTGCTGTGGAGGTGGATGGCCAGCAGGCTACCTGTTGGGGGTGTGTCGGGCGGAACGGCAGGGACATCCGGAGCGGGCCATACGTCCAACGCACGGATGTTCCAGGTTGCTTGCCTGAGCGGAAAGTGCGACGTTGCCGCTCAGTCAAGTGGCCCAGCCTTTACGGCACGATCTTCATGAATCTCGCTGACGGCCGCGGGTGGGTGGGGTTTCTCCAAAATCAGCGGAGACGGAGTGGCACGGTCAAGACAGGACAAACAGGACTGCGGATGGAAAGACTGTGAGAATTGGTCTTGAAGCGATGGTGCACGGCCAATGATCAGGGTTCGTGGAAGGTGCCGACGATGTAAGAAGAACAACGCTCCGGCGTGACGTAAATGTGCGCCATGCACACGAGCCGATTATATTGGTTTCTACAGTGTTTCATACATTTCACGTCGATAATTTACGCGTCTGGATTTCACCATATTCGCAAGTGCCATGCACATCGGCATTTACGCAGTTTTCTGTGCTTCTCGTGTTTCAACGGACACAAGAGATGGCCTTGCACAACAAGGATTTCTTTTTTGTAAAAAATGCATAAAAATGCTGTAAATTACAGCACGTCGCGTTGCAGAGGAGTTTGTGTTTCGCCAACTGGGTTTCGCTGTTTATATGCACGTTCTCAGGTATACTTTACAGGAATGCGGGCTTTGAGTGCTTCGGGCATTTGATTCGAATGCTGGAGGCATTTTACAGTTACTGGCTGTGCGCCAAAATAGAAATGCAAGTACTCTGTACTTATGTGTACATGCAATGTATGTCGATGTCGAAGACAGGCGAAGGTAACGAAACACGGCTGAGAGCGAATGAGGCCTTTCCAACAAAGTTCAATGACGGAGTTATGCCATGCCCCCCGCCCCGACCCACCCACCCCACTTATAGATATCCCTGGTACTCTTGTGTTTTTAGGCATGTGTGTCTGTGAATGTCGATGTCGAAGACATGCGAAGGCACCAGAATTTGTGCTCAAACCATACCACATAAACACACAGATCTATATGGTTTCCTATGAGGCGAGGATCCAAAGCAGCAAGAATCCAGGATCACTGATGGCTTGCATATCTTCCAATAGAAATTTAGACTTTGGGACACCCCCGAAAACCAGAATTTGTGTTTAACCCATACCACCCGGATAACTCAAAGATTTACTGTCTTTTCTAGTGTCTAAGGTGTAGGGAATTAGCCAAACCAGCGAGGCGGGGCGCGGTGAACATGTAACCAAATCAGCGAACTCACCCGAGGGAGTGCTGATTCAGGCAGACGTTGTGGAATCAAATACCAGGTTTTGTTTGACCAGTCCTTACACGTGGTTGCAGTTGCGGTTGTGGTGATCATCTTCTGGCAGCTCTGAAATGCCTTTACATGTTGGGAAACTCAAGAGCCCGGTGTTCTGAGACCGACGCCTTGCAAAGCTCGGTGGAGGACTCCCTGGGTTTGCGATCTTGAGAGGGGCTGGGAGGCCAGGGTCAAGGGTTATAAGTGTTTTTGGACTGACTGCGAGTGGCTATGGTAACCGCTATGGTATTGAAGCTTTGGATTTATTTGGTTCGGGTTTCGGGCTTGAGTCAGTTTAAGTAAGATGTGGACATTGCTTCTTTTTGGTTCAGGCTTGTTGCGACTGCAATTGGCCCATATTGGCCCGACGGTGCCGTTTAGTGAATCAGCGGGGAAGGCTCATTCAGAAAGCTTGGCCGCCTGTAGCAACAAATAGTTGGCCTTTCGCATTCAGGAGCATGTCCTGACTCTCCGCACACCACCGGCGCAGGCCTGGATATTGCACTGTCTGTGGCTTTGCGAGGTGCTTGACGAAATCAGAGGAGTTTGAGTGTGCTTCGTTTCGCATCTCTGGGTTTCGAAGCTGCAATGATCAGACTACGCAAGGATGCACTACGGGCAACAGTACAGGCTCTGAGGGTAACTTACAGCAACCAGACATCTGAAGAGAGATGACAGGGACCAGATTAGGCCGGCTTGTGAAACTAGTCCTCACCTGTGGCATGCCCTTTCCGTTTGAGCTGTGCGCGACCAGCCGGGCTCGGAGCGAGGATGGCAAGTGGAGCGAGGATGTCAAGTGCATCAAGTGCCACCCTAGATTGTGCTGTGAAGTCAGACCTGAGCAAACAGAGCTGGTGGTGCACCGCACTATGCCTGGGGTCTCTGTTTTCGCCGAAACTGCAACGCTTGGTCCTGACCAACACCTGGTGGACGAGGTGTTGTCGCACCATGTCCTGGACTGTTTGCAGGGCAGCTGGTACAGGAAAGCGGACGGAATGCACGTAGGTGCAGTATCTGGCTCGTTTCTCGAGGTCAGCGCCAGTTGGCTGCCCCACGTGACGACCTGCCGATTACCTCAAAACATCACCGACACCTTGAAGCTTTCCGTCGACGGAGAAAGTATTTACGGGTGCATCCGGCTAGAGGCGCAGTACTCTATTACCTGGAGCAACGGTGACGTGTGGCTCAAGAAGTGACTTGCGGGATGGCGAAATCAAAGGCGAGGAGGGAAGGGGTCAGCAGAAAGCATTTAAAATAGGCATGAAAAGGCGTCGTGCGAACATAACACAACTGTCGACTAGAACCGTAGCCTATTGGTATCTATTGGTTCTCATCGCAGGACTTGTTTGTTTATTGACCGGCACCGTAACGAAGTGTGCGGTGAGAAAGTGCCTGGCCGTGGCCCACACAAGTACAGTAGCAGCTTGTTCCCTGACGTTTCACGGACATGGCGTCGAGCAATGTCTGGAGCCCAAACAGGAATCATTCGGCTTACTCCCCACCCGGCAGCACTGTCCTGCTGTGAGTTGAGTGCAGGCTGTTGAGAACGACCGAGGCATTTGTTTTTGCGGTGTCATTTTGGAGGGACAAGCAGTTCGGCATGACCGTGGCAGTTGAAGCACCAATGCATGCGCTCAAGTGGTCAGTTGAAACGGCAAGCTCTGTGGTGAAATTTCCGACGGGGCCAGGAGCTTCTATGCAGATTCGCATTTCGGAATTTCGGGGCTGAGAGGAGGCATTGCAAGCCTCAAGCCTCTCTCGTGAGATGCCCCAAGTTCCCAGATCCAAGCACAGGTCGGGAGCCACTCCTGTGAGCAAGGCGTGGACTCCTGGTGTGGCTTGGCTTTGGCAAAGAGGCGCAAGGCGAAGAGGCCTTTCCCTGCTGGCAAACCAGCTTCTTGCTGCATGCCGTGCCTATGCCCCGATTCATGCTGTTCCGAAGGTTCGGGCTCTTTGGGGGGCCGTGCACTGATCCCTAGGTGAGGACATGGCGACACGCTTCGCGCGCCTGGATCCGCGCCAGCGCCTGGCGCTCCAGGCGACCGGTTTCTGCTTGAGCCCGGGCCAGGAGGCCCAGAGAAGTGCTGCCTTCTAGATAGGAGACCTCTGGACCCTGGATTCCTCCTATACCAAACTGTAACCTGCCTGTTTTTCATGACTCCTTCGCTGATTCAGGGTAGCCTCTCAAGTTTCTGATTTCGAAGGAGCTCCTGGAAGTGGCAGAGAAGGCCCAAGCGCCTGTCGAGGAGGTTTTTTTTCTGGAATGCTTGGCATCTTGCGTGGGGCTTCGAGTCTACGAGGCTTTTCTGCAGGGGTGGTTATTCGTTTTGTGGTTGAGGTGTTGGGTGTTGCTTTGGATGTCTACGTTCTGGGGCGTCGCCTTTTGCGGGCTTCATCGTGGGCACATGGGGTTCTCAAAATTTCGGCTTTACGAAGGGGTTCAACAATCTTATTATGTCTGGCTTGGGGTCTATTGCTGCTTGGAAGTCTGCGATGCACGATCGTGATTTAGGAGTCATTCAGGAGTTGAGGATTGTTTCATGTTGTTGTTTTTTGGTCCCGGATTGGTTGTGAATACTGCGCAAAGAATCGAAGGCTTTTCTTTGGGAAAGCTTTAGGCTGTCGGCTCCCAGACTTTCATTGCTCGGGACTTGTCTGTGAGGTCTGGCTCTGGGGGGTTTCGGGCTTACGGTTTGAGGTTTCTGCTTGGCCCATAACCTACAGTTACAGGCACTTGGAGGAGGAGCCCGGCATGCGTTCGTGATCTTTGAGGGTTCGGGAAGTGAGTTTCGAGGTTTCTGGAGCTGAGTCTCCACATGCATGCAGGAGAGTGGAGTTCGTTTCGATAATGCATTCCAGTTGTCCGGCATTTCTGTGTCTTATAAAGTGACCCCAACTGCTGTGGCTTCTCCCCAGCATTCTTCAATGTCCCAGTGTGCGCACCATTGTGCACCAATCAATCCGCGCCAGTCTGTGCTTGCATCTTCGACCAGGTGCCCTCGCGACCAGCGACCCAATCCGGCGAGAGCGGCGGAAAGCAAAAGATGCGAAGGGATAGCGTCTAGATCCTAGGTAGGGTATAGTGAACTGGGCACACCTGGCAAAGCAGGATTTCTGCAACTTTGGTGTAGTTTCGGCAACATGGATTTGACAACTCCTCTCCGCGTACGGAAGGCTTGCGTGCTGGGCTTTGGTTGCGAAGGGTGCCAAATCCAGATGGTGGCTAAAGTGTCCTCCGCAGGGTTGTAAAACGTGATGATTCCAACAGGTTTTGGGAGAGAAGCGTGTGAGTTCGGTATAGCTTGGCCAGTAGCCGCAGCCTGCCCTCTGAGATTTCACGAGAATTGAAAAACTGGCATATCTTCTGAAAGCCCTGAAAATCAAGGCTCCGGGAGCTTTTCGACGCCTTTGGATGGCCGGGAACCAACGGGGCCGCCGCAGCCTTATCGACATGTCGCGAAAGCTAGCCCTTTGCAGCTTGCGAGAGTTGTCTACAAACCTTCTTCCTCTCTAACTGGTACGTATGATCATGATAGTTAACGGGCTGCGGGGGCGTGGGGGAGCCACCGCCCCCCTTCTCACTGATTTCAATAATCTTTAGGGGTCCCCCCCCTCCCGTCATGAAGGTTTGCGTTAATTGATTTAGTAGCAGGAGGGAGGGGGCCCCTCTCCTTCGGAGGTTTTCTCACGCAGTGTGATCTATCAATAACTCCAAAGCACACACACACACACACCGTCTCCGCGATGTTCCCGAAAACCTCTTCTGCTGCCCTAGAGCTTGCAGTAATGCGAGAATGCTTATGATGTCTACGAGTGGATGCGGTCATGTGTGTCAGTGGATGCGGTCTGTCAGATCGGAAAACCGAGCCTTTTCTTCACTGCTCCCTTGCTGTTCCGACCTTGACCTACTTGTAGCTTTCGCAGCCCAGATCTCAAGTTGATGCAAGAGGAGCCAACACCCTCCTGCTTGCCTTTGCTGCCTCCCATACACTTTGCGATACACATTTAGATTCGGTCCTGCTTCAGTACAATCGGAATTTGAGCCGAGTACTTGGGACATGCACTCCGCGAAAGACTAGCTGACCAGCACAAGCTATGTCGGTTAAGTTCTGTTGATCCTGATACGCTAGAAAGCATGACACGCTAGAAAGGCTTGCCTGCGCTGCTGTGGCCCTAACCAGATATCTTGGCGTCTTTTCCAACCTCAAAGTCAACTTTTCAAACTTGATAAGTGGGAGCTGTCGGAGGCTAACGGAACGAGTATGACCAAGTCGGGAAGCAAAATGTTCCCAGCGCAAGAGAGAGGCCCCGATCACTTCCGAAGGTGGGCCAGGAGCTCTCGTCGCTCGAAGCTCGTCGTCCCGCGACCACAAACCCCAGAATCCAAACTGGAGCAGCTCAGTGCGATGGTAGGTGCTAGTGGAATCATACTGTACAAGCTCGCCTTTGCGCTTTGTAGGATAAGTTCTGGATTAGTTCTGGCTGTTGGTCTGTCTGCTCATGTGGACGCATTCTTGGATTCTTGTCATTGTTTGTACCTGCCCGTTTTGACCCATGTCCGTCTCCCTGACCCTTGTCCCGTATACATACACGCGTGAGGATTGAAAGACAGGTAGAGAGAGGCCCGCTTCTATGGAAGTCGAACCATTTGGAAGTGCCCTCCGAACTAGACACCCCGAGGTCTATGCCTTCCTCCGGCCTGCAGCCGCAAAGCTAGATGCGGCACGGCCCAGACGAGAGGGATCTGTTGTTCTGGGGCGCTTCAGCTTCATTGTGTTGAGCAATGCAGCCAATCTTCATTATCTTCTGCTATGCATGCCAGGATGAGATGGAGAGAAGCCTCCTTTGGATGTTTTTGGGATTTGGGGTACTTGTTGTTCAAAGGTGTAGCTTTGTGCAGCTTGTACAGGCTGCCGGTGTTTTTCCTCTCCCCAAATCCCAGGCCCGAAACCTGGGACTTGTCGACTTAAGGCCCTCTTGGCCATCCTGTCAGCAGCCGCAGCCTACCCCGAGGCTCCTGCACAGCGGGAAGATGAGGGATTTGGGCTCGGGCTCGGTCCAAACCCAAGAATCATGGAAAAACAATGCCAGGGGCCTATTGGCAAATCACTGCCTGTACATAGAAAAAAAGGAAGGATGAAAGCCAGAGACATTACTACCCGTCTGTCTTCTCTTCATTGTTAGCCCCTTTTCTGCTTAGTTACAGAAGCTCTTTGGTTCCGGCATGCCTTGGCAGAACGTGGAACCTCGAAGCGGCAACCGCAAAGACGAAGTCCTAAAGCCCGAAGCTTGATGGGTACTGGTTTAGGGTTTAGGGTGTGCTCCCTGCTATGGATCTGTGTTGGTGATGTCCCAGTAGCAGGCTCAGACCCTCAAACGCCATGCCAGCCAAGTGCGAGTGTGTGAGTCGAAAGCCCAAAGCTTTTAAGACTCCACCAACCGCAACCGTGCATCCTACCAACCGAAACAGGTTCCAAAAAATGCGGAGCATCGATGAGCCAGTTTCGAAAGCAACACGCTGAACAAGATAGCATATGTGAGCGATTATCGGGTTATTGAGCACATTCGCTTGCGAACCCTATGTTGGCTGGGCTAGGCACCCCTGATCGAGCCTGCTTTGGAAGCTACTTGCCCGCGCGCCCCAGCAACTTCAAACTTTATGCTGGAAGCTTTAGAAAGTGTCAGTGGTTTTGCGTGTTGGTGCTAGTACACAATATTTTATATATACACGTATAACTGTACAGAACTATGTTCGTATATATATATATATAGCGAAGCACAAGCAAGCCAACGAACACAGGACTACATGTGTAAAGGTGTATATATATTATATATATGTATATAATATGAATGTCCGTCGGTCTACCTATCTATCTGTTTATCTATCTATCTATCTATCTATCTATCTATCTATCTATCTATGCAAGTGTGTGTGTGCGCGTTTGTGCAGGACGTGCTGCTCCTGCGAAGCCAGGCCACAGAAAAGCATGATGTGACGTGTGTACTTCTGACTTCTGGGGTATGGTGACTTGTGAGCATGCCGATAAGTTTGGTGCCCCAGACGAGTATGGTCTTCACTACTGCTGCTGGTGTTCTTGTTGATGAGTGCTGTTAGCAGCGCTGCCGGTGCCGAAGGGCTTTGTTTCTTGGGCTGGTGTGCTGGTTGTCGTTGTCGTTGTTGTTGTCGTGGTCGTCGTCGTGGTAGTTGCGGTTGTGGTTTTTGGTTGTTGTGTGTGTGTGAGAGAGAGAGAGGTTTGGGGTCTTGGTGATGGCGGTGGTTGTCGTCGCTACAAGAAGATGTTGAAATGATGATGGCGAGGACGAGGAATCGTGATCCTGTTGCTTTTATTCGTGTAAGCTGAGCAAGCTGTGTTCATTGTCAGCTGTTGGTGGTTTACATTCATATACCATGACTGCTTATGCGATGCAGGCTTTGTTGAAGTGACGCTCGGAGCTCAACCACAAGTAAAGCTTGAGGCCCTATCTGTTTGCCCACTCCTTAACGTGGTTGCCTGTACTAAGTCCGATATCCTCTATACCCACGAGCTTTTCCGAAAGACACACCCTCTCAAAGCCCAGTACTCCCAGAAGCGCTGCAAGGAGGAAGCGATCATGTCCAATCTCACATTGGAGTGCCGCATGGGGCTCGGATTCTTGAACGGCTTGTTTCCCAACCGCATCTTTTTTTTGCTGTCGATGTCCGGCACTATTTGCTTGGTAGTCAGTGTCCGGTTTAGCAGCATGCGTGGGTCACTCGAGCTTCACTTCCAGGCATCAACATTATGTAAGTTCTGTTGCTGTTTCAACAGACGGGGGGTCAAGGAAATCGGAATCTTGCTCCCGAGGTTCGAGCTGCCTGACAAGATGGGAAAAGTTTCAAGCTGTTGGCTAGAAAATCTTGGTCGGCATGGGAAAGCGAAGGTCTAGCTAGAAGTGCCGGATTGTCCTTACATATCAGCACAGGGCAAGGATTTGCTCATGGAAGAGTTCACCACCAGACCTCACGCATCATGGTGCTTGGCACCATCGGAACACGAGCAATTAAGAGGCACCGGACTGTGCTCTCCGCAGCTGCCCGCTCCTGCTATGCCCAGGCGAGCGCAACTGCCGAGCCATCAGCTTCTCTTTGGCTTCGCCCCTCGCCCTTTGAAGCTCAATGCCACAATACCCGGGATTCTGTCAGGGAAGGGCCCTTCTGAGACCATGCGTCTGGCCAAACCGGTGCCCATTCAGAGCTGGACTCTGCATCATGAAGAGATGAATAAGCGGCAGCAAGACTCGAGACAATGGGGCCACGTGATGAGCCATGTCTCTTATGACGAAACCCACCGCGAAGAAGGACCAAACCGTCCCCGACCTCAGGATGCTGCGCCAGCTGCCTGCCGGTCTGCTGGTGAATCAGAGGTCCGAGCCTTCGGGGCCACTCTCTGACCGAAAGTGACTTTTAGTGATAGAAAGAGTCTAGCTGGAGAGCCTTTTACGATAACTTTTCGCTGCACATCCGGCAGCGAACGCAGGTTTCTCGTCACCAACAGCCAGGACGTCAGATACCAAGCTTCCGCTTCCGTCGATCAGATTTCGGCATCACATATCACGCATGTTACTGATATTATGCGAAAAGTCCCCAGGGCACCCCGCCTGGCATCGCTCGTATTCGCTAGTCTTCACATCCAATGTTCCAAGCAATGTTCGGGAGATGGGCGAGTACTGTAGGTGCTGCTTGTTCTGCGAGCATTCCTGCACATTGCTTCTTGTGGCGCGGAGCTGCACAGATTTACCTAGCAAAGCTCATCGGCGTTCGGGCACATGCCATGCGGGATGATGCTTGTTATGGGATGCTGGCAACTTTATATTTCTGGAAGTCTCTAGGTCGCGGAGAGCTTGCCGAAGTCTAAGGCGAACTTATGAGCCCAGAAGCATAACAGGGACGTCACTAGGACGCTGCACTGCCACCTCAACTACATCAGTTGATCAGTACTGTTCGCATGACTTCCAGCCGAATCCTTCCGACCTCTGCTGCACGTAAGACCTCTGGAGCCCGAGCCCAGGCTCCAAAGTTAAAGACATCCGCGAAGTGCATCTGAAATTTGCTGCCTGAGGTCGTCAAGACCAAGTGCAGGGACTTCGACGATTCTTTCCGTCACTTTCCAGCAAGCACTGTACATGCCCTTGTCTTGCGGGGTTGGTTAGCGTGCACACCTGCTCAGGCGTCTAATCTGCAGGTTTCGGAATTGAGATGCAAGGCCGCAGGGTTTTTATGCGACCTACGTAACCCTGTTCATGCACAATTGCCGCCTAGCAGTTACTGCCCTTTTGCCTCGATGTCGATCGTGTCAGGCATCCTCGGATCCTATAGCTGGAGCAGGTTAGAGCTTCGCCAGAGCACTTTTCAAGCCTTTGAAACTGCATGCGCCCCATGTATTCTGTTGTGGACTAGCTTCGATTAAGCTTTGGACGTTGCGATGAGGCAAGTCATTGGTCCAGAAGCAGGCCCAAGCGGAGATGACGGCTTTTCGCAAGATCGAGCCGGAGGAGGATTGTTCTGTTCGGGCTCCGATTATGACTTGGATTCCCCAACCTAAGCTGCAGCTTGTAAGATCTTTATACTTCGCCTGTGTACAGCCGGCATCCTTTGGAGTAGGGATTTCGCATTGGATTGGGGATCACGGGTTGGAGTCTTCGATCGCTTGCGACGTTCGCTTCCCATTCTGTTCGCAAGCTGCCATGCCAGGACAACGAGAGACTCGAGCCTGGCCAGGACGAGGAGGACGAGGAAGATAAGAGAAGAGGGGATGCCTCTCGGGCTCACCTCAAGGACAAACAAAGAAGCCGAGGGTAGGGCGGAGACGGATGCCCGCATAGGTTGGGGGTCCGCTCACGACTGACGGCCATCATTAGGGGATCAGTCTTATTGGATTCCAGCCGCTACTGCTCTTCTCAAAGCCTTTAAATTTCCACTGCCAAGATGGGCAACCAATTCGGGACGCGGAGACAATAAAGCCCAGCACCGAATCCAAGAGCACAAAGCCTTCATAAAAAACGTCTCCTGTGCACTACAAGCCACGAAAGCCAGTGGCTCTCCTGAATCCTGCGAATTCCTTGTACATGGCATGCGCAAGCCGAAGCTCAGGATGCTTCAGTGTGGGTGTCCTGGCTACGACGCCACCGCCAAAGCCTCGGTAAGAGATAAATTCCTCACACCAGCTTCCCTCAGAGCTCTTGCATTTGGCTTGTGGAGAGTGAACCTGGCAAAACATGAAAGACCAAGAAAGTATGTACTTGGATGAGCTTAGCTAACTGACGGAGAGTATGAGCTGATGAGATTGTCTGCTCGCCACATCTCGATAGCCGGAATCCAATAGGAGCCTGCGCATTGAGTGTTGCAGGCGCCGTAGTTTCAGTTGAGCCCAATATCCCTTCATTCAGGAGTATATACCTTAAATCATAATATTCGGGCCCCCATAGTTTAAGGTATCTTCCTTACCATTAGGGCCCCTATGGTTGAAGGTATAGTTCTTAATCTTAGGGGCCCCTACAGTTCAAAAGTATATTCCTGAATATTCGGGGCCCCTATAGTTTAAGGTGTATATTCCTTATAATATTAGAGCCCCTATAGTTAAGGTGTATATTCCTTATTATAATATTAAGGCCCCTATAGTTTCAGGTGCATTCCGTATTTAAGGCCTCCACCAGATGATGCGCTTTGACGGCGAGCAGCTTCGCCTCGATGGGATCATGCACCGGCCAGCGCTTTCCGAGGCCGTGCCTTGAGAGTGACAACAAACCCAGAGAACCCAATACCTCTTAATTAAGGAATATGGGAGTTTCCGTACCTTATTTTGGGGGCCTTATAATAAGGATCCTATTATTTGGGGTACTATATTCGGGTCCCCTATTTTCGGAAACCCCCATATACCTTAAATTATAGGGGCCTTAATATTATGATTTAAGGAATATTCCTTAATTAAGAGGTATTGGGTTCTCTGGGAAGACCGAACGTGTCTAGGTCAAGCTTTCGGCCAAAAGGACTTTGGACATACTTACAACTTACTGTTGTGATGTATGTTATAGGATGACAGAAAGTCCCCCCCCAAATTCTGAATGTCTTCAAAATGCTGTAGTGACAGAGCTGTTTTCCTTGCTGGTGCTGAGGAAGCACTACAGTATCAGGGCCTTCCACTGATTGAGGTTTGCGATCAGTTCTTGGCGTTGACAAAGACTTACGTTGTTCCAACTTGCCGAAGCTGACTGCCAGGGCGATTCTTTCCGTGCCCGGGCGCAGAGCAACGGCGAGGCGCACCCAAAGACAGACTTTGGAGAATATTCTCACCTGATGTGACGGTGGGCTTTTCAGTGCTCCCTGGCAGCCGATTTGCAGAACTTCTGGGCTGTAGGTGCGATTTCTTGTCAAGCTGTCAGGTGTCCGTGGCACCCCGGCAGCAGTGATTAAACATACTCAGGGGCTTGCGCGTGCTATCAGGGCTTGATTTCTTGAATTTGAGGGTTTGAATGAGTCCGATGCTCGATTGGACCGCTTCTGAGGTGGAGTTCTATAGGTATACTGCGCTGCACAGAGAGAAAGTGCTGTGTGAGAGTCGGCGTCGGAATATATAGTTTGTTTGCTTGAGGACGTGGCTCTTCCAGAACAGCCCGACGCAGATGGTTTGGGCTCGTTTCTGTCATGGTGGTAGTGATTTTCAGCTGGGCGGCAGCTGCACCTACACCTCAATCTGATCCGTAAATGGAGTCCCTCAAGCTCTGAGTTGCTCAAGTTGCCACCCCGACATTCCATGCAGCCTTGAATCTCCAAGCCTGTAACCCTGAGCATTTGCGGTGGGAGCCAACCCTGTGCTTTCCGCACAGCAGCAGGGCAAGCTCGCAAAGCTGGGCTCACGGCTGCGTTAAGCATCACCATCGCCCTTACAACTGATAATCCCATCTTTCCATAGTTCACAACAGGCAGTAGTTTCAGCAGTTGTCGGAGTTGTAGTCGGAGACGTAGTAGTTGTCGCCGTGGGCGTCGTAGTAGTAATAGTAGTAGTCGTCGCCGCCGTCGTCGTCGTTTGCGCCGTCGTCGTCGAAGTAGTAGGAGGAGGAGGAGGAGTAGTAGTAGCAGCAGCAGCAGCAGCAGTAGTAGCGGTAGCAGTAGCGGTGGCAGTCGCTTCAGCAGAAGCGGTGGCGGTAACGGTAGCAATAGCAGTAGCAGCAACAGTAGTTGTAGCAGAAGTGTAGTTGTAGCAGAATTGTAGTAGTAGTAGTAGTAGTAGTAGTAGTAGTAGCAGCAGCAGCGGTAGAAGTAGCAGTAGCCGTAGCAGCAAGGGTATCAAGCGCAGTAGCAGCAGCAGTAGCAGTATTAAGTAGCAGTAGTAGCAGTTGTAGTCGTCGTCGTAGTAGAGGTAGAAGTAGTAGTAGCAGTAGTAGTAGTAGGAGTAGTAGTAGTAGTAGTAGTAGTAGCAGTAGTAGTAGTTACTACCACGACGACGGCGACATAAAACCAATGGGGTACAGTACAGCATTGGTTGATGGCTCTAGCACCCACATGAAACCAAGTACCATTACTTGCAAAACGAAAGCCCGAACCTCCAACCGCCGTTCCACATCCAGAGCTTGTGCCGAGCCTTGTGGGAGTCTCTGCGGCTGTGGGAGCGAGGATAGGGTTGCAGACATCGAGACCTCATGCGGCGGAATAGTAGAAGCCAAAAGTCAATCGCCGTGACTTCTTCTAGTCATGTCAGCTGCCGACTTAGCTTCACAGACACGCCGCGACGAGCCAAACTCTCAAAGGGAGGGCTAAGAAGTCATGTGCGGCGTGAGTCTATGCAAGGTGGGGGCATTTTGGTTGAGAAGCCATAGGGTTAGAAGCAAGGATGATGTTTAACAAAATTATGACGTGGCCTCAAGTGTGCATTCGATTCTTCCCTGGAGTGATGCCTGCTCTGCCTCGTGATGGTGTGATAAGTGTGTCCGATATGGCAAAGGCCCATCTTCGAAAGCCTGATTGGCTTGAGAGTCTAGAGTGACATGAGGCCATAGATTGGAAGCCAGGTTTCAGCAACGTCAGCCTGCTTTGCTGGTCATAAAGGAGGAAGCAAGCTGTAGCCACAGATATCCTACATGTATTTGGCGTGCCCTCCGGACCCGAGCGCTTTGCATCCGAAGCATCCCTGCATTTCGACCATAGCTCCAAGTTTGGGGGGGCAAAACATGGCAGCACGATTCTTGATTCGATAAAGGAATGATGACCGTGCATGTAGAAGCGATGTAGAACTCTAGCCGACAGCAGAGGAGGCTGTCAGGCGACTTCCCGCTCCTGCAACCGGCTTATACCGGCTTCTGGCACCACCAGATGTTTGTGATTGACTTGACAGTACAAACTTCCGTTTTCCCGCATCAGGATATTGGAGCCGTACTTGTTCGGCGGATGCCATCGAAGTTGGTTTGAGCGTGGACGCGTTCCCTCTGCCGTGGCAGAAGCGCGCAGGTGCTGAGACGCTCGGGTCGAATGTGCTGCGCAGCCGTTCGACCAGGGGCTGCCTTTAGAGTCATATTTGGTAATCAGGGGTGATAGTTCCAGAATAGCGATGTAGGCATAGTGCCTGCTATCGGTGTATCTCGATACACGGACGACAGAACGAAAGAGCAGGTTTGAGTTAAAGCTTTCTGCTACCAGGCGGAGTCTGTAGCTTCAGGTGAAAGGCTCCCGCATCGAAGCCGACCCATCGACTACTAACAGCACACGGGATCGCTCAATAGTCAGCTTTGTCCTCGGGGTTTGTTCTGCGTTCAGTTCGTCATATATATATATATATACATGTATATATATATATATATATATATGTGTGTGTGTGTGTGTTTATATATACATAGAATACATATACATACCTGTTTATCTATCCATCGAATTAGGGGTTTGTGTGCAGTGGAGAATATGCATAGGGATCATACACGGGCTGGCCATAATTTGCAGATGGCTTCCTAGCAGCTTGGACCCCTCGCTTGCAAGTCAGGCCCTTTGAAGATCCCGTCTATAGCGCAGAACGCCGCGCACTGCTCCGATTGATTCTGAAATCTATAACGTATCTCCGTATCTCTGATGTCCACAGACCAGCACCAAATCGAAGGCCCCTCATGACCGAAGTTGGAACAGACATCAATCAGAGGACCGAACAAGGCACTGGTCAGGACCTCAAAGTGGCTGCACAGCCCTTGACGCGAAACACACTTGGGGAAGTGGTAGCTGCGGCTTGTCCCTGAGACTTCGCATTTTCGGGCACCTGCCTTTTCAGGCACTCACTTCTCCGGCGTTGTGCTCAATGAAAAGCTACATGTTGGTTTTGAGGGTTTTGCTCCACCTGAGCGTACGGTGTAGGGTAAATCAGATTTCGATGGGCTCCAGCATTGTACCCCGGTTGAACCCTCCCTTCATCCGGTAAGAAATTCACAGCCAAGGGCAAGGAGCCCCTGCCTCCGCAAAGCTTTATTTTGGCTCATTTGGGGTGTGTCCCCTTCTACACGAAAGCTCAGCCAGCACTCTGTTCAAAATTCTACCCCCAAGATCGTAGCTCTAGCACATCTGAAGCTTCGAGCAGCTCAAGAGCCCTACAGAGAGACAGCTCGAAAAGATTGGCAAGCAAACGGTGCAGCCAAAGATGGCTCGGCAGCATGGGTGTCGAAGCGCCGCTGGGACTTTTCAGAGGTTGCTGTAAGGGTATGCCGACATGCCCAGACCATGCCTCGATACTCACAGAGGGCTTCACAAACTGGTACAGTGTGCTCGCTTGAGATCCTCAATCCTCTCAAAGTCTGGTCAATCATCACGGAACTGAAAAGCACCGGCCCCTGCAAGTTTCCGCAAGGACAGGCAGTTCTCAACCTTTGGAGTCAAATGCTTATGAGCTTTTAGGCTCCCTTGCTTCCGGGCCGGCCTCACTTCCACGAGCCACAAACCCTGAGCCCAGAGGAAGATTTTCGGCCTCGCCGGGGAGCTTTGCCGGCTCTCCGTCCCAGCTGGGCGGATCAAGGACCTCAAAGAGGCACCCTCACACTTCCTTTTCTGTGCCTTGCGTAACCGCTACAATGTCAAAAAGGCCCGGAATAATCGGTGTCGCAATACTTAGGGAGATCTTGGGCTCAAGACAAGCTCTCATTGTCAAGCTTCCTTGCAACATCCTCGCGTTTGGGTGCTTTGGGCAAGGCTCTGCCAGCTTAAAGAAACCGTTGCCATGAAGTCCGCAAGCACCAGTTGATGCCAGGCCGTATCGGAGTCGTTGCAGGCGGGCCGCATGCTGTTTTGGTTGAGGTTCGTTGGCATGGCCTACGAGTCTGCGAGATGCACTCATCTTGCGGCACGCAATGTGAACTGAAGTTCTGAGCAAGCCATTGCTTCGTACCGTTACCGGGATCCACGCCCATGCTCAGCAACAAGAGCTATGCCCTGCGATTTACCTTGTGGCCGGCCCTCACGAACAGACCAAAATTCTGCGTTGAGATGCCCTCCTGGCCCTGACAGGTGGAGTTGGGTCAGCTTCGCTTGCTCCACGAACTTCGTGAGGCCGGTTCCTCCGTCAGACAGTGCAGCTCTAGCTGGTCTCCTTAATTGTGCCTGACCCATGGCATGACGACAGAAGCCATAATTAGAGCCTGCTCTCTGCAATTTGAGCCGTTTCATTCTAGAAGACATGGGATGATGAAATCGGTGCAGTGTGGTGCGCACTTCTCAAACCACAAGCCTTTGTGCTGCTTCGCATTCCAACGAACTTGTTTCACCGGCCTTGTTCTCCGACCCAAAGGTTTGAATTAAGACCCCGAGTCATCTGTTCTTTTCAGCCTATGTCACCGCGAGCATTGGGCAACTGTGGAAGCCTTGCCTGCCTTGTGCGAGTGCGAGAGCCGAAGCTGATGGCAATGAGGTTCAGGATGAGGAAGACCTGCCAGAGTCTTCAGGGCGACTCGGACTTCGATTACTTCCGAGTTGCCGGATTTAATCTTTCTGGGGCTCGGGGCGTCAACCTTGAGTGGGGCTCATCAGTCAGGTTTTCCTGCACTTCAGGGTTATTTGGGCTGACCCGGTTCTGTTGTTTCGATGGTTGTTCATCATTGAGTGAGGAAGGGAGGGTGGGCGGGATATCTGATTGCCCTTGATGCTGCGGGTTTCGGGGAACTGTTAGCACAATGCAGAAGGAGGATCGGGCGCATAGTAGAACTCAAGCTCGGCTTGACAGAGCATTGGGTTTGCACCTTTAAGCTGGGCAACACGCAGGCAACATGTTCGCATCGGACCTTCAAGCCCTCGCTTTAACTTCAACCCCTGCGAGCGTCGACTTGCACGAATCGGGTTTTGGGGTCCATTACACTATAATCATAATAAGGAGTCCAATGTCCCATGACTCCTTGCAAGTTTGGGTCGCTCCGAAACCCAAACGCGCACACAAGCCCACAACCAAAACTCTTCTCACGCTGAGATTCAGCACAAGGGATTTCACTCAAACCAAGCCTGTCGCCGCGCCAGTCTCATTCGACTTTACAGCACAAGTCGCTAGGATCCAACCAGCTTGAGTCTGAAAGAAGTCGAGGAAACGCAGGATTGAATCAGTGAGTCAGACAGACTCGAAGTTGAGAGACGAGAATCGTGAACGTAAGTGTGCAGCATGATGCAGCAAGCAATGCTGCCGATGCAGCCAATGTTTCTCCGAGCTGGGCGCGAGGCAAGCTTCGCGCCGCCGCTCCCGCCTATGTTTTCTCATACCTACGGCGTACCTGTCGCAGGGCCAGCCGCACAGGGCCCGGCGTGGAGTGTGTGCACGACAAGCCACGCGTCTCATACTTCGCACAGGGCCTCGTCGAAACTTCCAACCAATGGGAGTGGAAGCAAAGATGCCAAATCATCGAGTTCGCAGCCATTGACATAATCACCGGCGAAAGCTTCAGTGTGCGATGCCGACCTCAGTTCAGCTGGCAGGACGTCAGGTCCCATGCAGCACGCCGCTTTGCAGAGGAGCACGGTCATCACGAAATCATCGAGGATATGGGCTTGCCACGCTTCGAGGAAATCTGGCACTCCGAGCTGATCCCATTCCTGCAGCGTGTCGCTGGGGGAACAGGGAACGTTGTGCTCCTCGCTCACAACGGGGCAGCCTTCGACGAGTTTGTGTTGAAGAAAGAGATCGCCCGTCTTCAGCTGGACATGTCTTGCTGCCCAACGTTGATGTATGTGGACCCGGTGTCCGCGGTTAAGGACAATTACCATGATCCATCAGTGGCCGCAGAGTATCGGGGCCGACACATGAGCCTGGCCTAGCCCTGGTAGATATGCATCAGAGGTATGTCAGCCATTCGAATCGTATATTCCAGCAACATCAGGCACTAGACGACTGCCATTTGCTCCTCGATGTGCTTCGCCATGCTCCATATGTGGCAGATGCTTTGGCTGCCCAAATCTGCAACATGATTGGCCTCCATGTGCCGGACCGTGCCAGCATGCTGCGCAATCGATTGCAGAACCCGTTGAACATTCGGGACCCCCTTTCGGCTCCACGCATATTCGAGTACTGCGGGAAGTGGTACTTGTTGAAGACCATGCCGTTCCTTCCGGCACAACTCGTCCTTCCGGCACCACCTGTGTTTGTGCCTATGCCAGTGCCCACGCCAGGTGCTGCACTGGCTGGGTCGGTTGTGCCTCACCGCCTCCCACACCCCCACCAGATGAGACCATGATTCCACCACCACCGCCTCCCACACCCGCACCAGATGAGACCATGCTGCCATCACCGCCTCCGGTTGTGCTAGCTACGGTTTCCCAGCCGCTGGGAAGCCGTAGCTGGCACAACCGGAGGCGGGTCCCAGTCCCCGAGCCCACCGTCTTCGCCGCCGACCTTTGCTCCGGCCACGCCGCCAATGGCACCGGTTACGGGCTGTCCGCACCGTCTCGGATGTGCGGATGTGAAGGATAGTTTGAAGAAAGAGATTTCGAAGGAGAAGCGCACGAAGAAACATCGAGCGGATTGGTGGGATGGCTATTGGGGCGACCATGGACATGACTGGTGGGCCTGGTCCAGCTGCGCCTACGATTCCTCCTACCATGGATTACGGAAAGGGAGGCTAACAGTCTTGCGGAAAGGGCCGCCAGAGAGGCGGAGGTGCCAAAGGCAAAGGTGGGAAGAGCAAGGCCAAAGGCGGAAAAACGGCCTCTCCGGTGGCTGCAGCTCCTACTACGCAGCAGCCCACTCGTGCCGAGAGGTCCACGGTCACGAAAGCCTTCAAGTACCAGTGAGAGCTCGCGTGGGTCTCTTGTGGTTGGGGCCTGATCCCTTTTAGGCCCCTCAGTGTGTTTAATCAGTTGGGATTGCTTCGAGACAAAATTGAACTGAAGGACCCACGGAGAACGGCGGAAGTTTCCCGTGTCTCACTGTCGCATCTATCCTTGCCTAGTATATGACCGAATCTGAGCATCAAAATTGGGGACTCCCTTTTGTCTCTTGAAGATTACGTTGCATTATCGTAATAAGACTAAACGGGGCCACAAAACACCCACGAACACTCACCTTCGAGCCTCCGGCTGTTCTGGAAAGATTCCCACTCCGCAGTCTCATGACTTAGGCCACCCACCTCGCCCGGCGACTTCCCGAAAGCACCCAAAAGTCTGCGGAAGACACCGTGGTGGAAGCTGGACGATTCGTGCTGGATGGTTCCCTCCTGTCTTTCCTGTGGGTACCCATTGGAAGCCTGGATAGATGTGGATGGTAGCTTGCCATCCGGCACCAAATCTAAACAGGCAACCGACTTCGCAAGGCCTAACCCCTCGGAGCACCAGAGCCCTCGAGAGCATGTGAATGGCCCTGAAGAAGCTCAGTAAAACGACTTATCCACAAATCAAGTGAGTCACTCAGGGCGCCCCTGGAATTTACTCTGGTCAAGCGTCCGGAGGCCTCGCAAGGGAAAAGGGCAGAAGGACTTTGGGGCTTGGGATCCAGCCCCCATGCTATGAAGACCCTGCCGAGCTCCTGCGGCTGAGACTCTCCTTTAGCAACATGCATAAGGACCATGAGGATTTTAGGACAGGTGGCATGAATGGCTTCTTCGATTCAGGGATGTGCTGGTTGTGGCGGAGGTGTGGCATGTGGGCACGGCACAATGTGCTTCGGGATTTACCGAGTTTTTGAAATCTGAGTGCGGTCTTGCGACGCATGGCCGGTGAATGCCCCGGGTGCAGCCGCAGGAGCAGGCGCGCTGGCTCTCCGATATGCGTGAAGGGCACGTCAGATTGCTGAAGGCCGTCGCCGAAAGCTTTCGCCGGTGTTGCCTCAAGCTTCGAACTTGGCTGTTTCTTGATAGCCATCTTCATATGCTGGGCATCGTGCGAAGCTGCAGTAGTTTAGTCGGGACGTTTAAATGGGCTCCAGCAACATAGTCTTTTGTTGGGCTGTCAGTCTCAGACTGTACTGTAACGAGCAGCGCAGGACGCGCCGCTGCACATCCGCGCTGATCCCGAGGTGATCTTCGCGGCGGTTGCTGCTTGCGGACCGCACAGCCGATTCGGGCAGTAAGGAGTGTGGTTTCCTTTCACTACCTCAGGGTGCCGCTTGTGCTTCTACACCTGAAACTTGGAAGCCCAAATCCCACCGTAGTGCCCCGAACATACTTCCGAGACCGTCTAGGCAAGATTCCCGGCGGTTCCAATCACCAGGACAAAGCTTGGAGCATGCCGCCGAGGCCCTTCGCGCAGATAGAGCGACACCTGGCCATCCAAACTTTTCAGCATAGCTTTGGGGAGAAAGACTTGCTTGTACGGCTGATTCATCATGTCCAGTAGTGGTCACTGTTGCACTGCTAATTTTCTTCGATGTTCTCTACACTTACCTTGACGACGACACTATGGGAGGGGGGCTGCACATGTCCGCTGAGGCCCCGGGCTATCCATCCTGGACCCCTCATTTTGGTGTGACCTTCACTCTTTTTCAAATAGCAAGTGCGGCAGTTTTGGATCTCCCAGGATTGCACTAGCTGCTGTTCAATCCGACTGGCGGGCTCTGCAGTTTGTGGACGAGGTCATGTGGGCCCTTGTGGCACGGGTTGTCTTGTCCATTGTCGGAGTCACTACAATGCTTCAACCATCGGCAGTTCTTGAGAAGCAGGACCTTGTTGTGGTAACCTTCGAGCTTACAGCTCCAGGCGCTGCGTGATGACAGGCAGCTCGTGCTGACGGCCGTGAAGCAGGACTTGCAGTCGCCCTTTGTGTAGAGCATTCAGGAATCACTCCCGCGTGCACGCATCCGTTAGAGCGGTATTGGTGCCTCTTGTGGTGGTCGTGGTCGTGGTAGAAGTAGTGGTAGTAGTAGTAGTAGTAGTAGCAGCAGCAGCAGCAGCAGGAGTAGTAGTAGTAGTAGTAGTAGTAGCAGTAGCAGTAGAGCAGCAACAGCAGCAGCAGCAGCTGTAGCGTGCAGTAGCGGTAACAGCAGCAGTAGCATTAGCACTAGTAGCCAGAAGGCTGCCGGAAGACTCAACCTCAATGACTAAACCTTTAGATGAAGGAAGCCTCCGTCGCGAGTTGTTGGAGAGGACTGGTGCGCTCTTCAGTTCGCGAGTGATTCACTCCGGAGCGACCGAGAGATCGCCTTAGCTGCCATCTCCCAGGCCAGTTTGAGCAGCAGGAGCATCAGGTTTGAGTTAAGGTATGGCTTGTGGAGTCTGAGATTTCAGAAATCCGAAGGACTGCCTGCAGCATTTTTTGGAGACTGAGGGAGCATGCCTCAACGCCCAACTTGTCCGAAAAGCGATATCCTCGCAGGGTTGGGGCGCCATTCTGCTCCTTGGCCGCGCTCTTTATTTTGCTACGTCAGTGACAGTGTTTTGTTGTTCTGTTCCGGTTGTGAACGGTTTTTCTCTCGTCAGCGTGCAGCTATCATTCGCGACAGCTTGTCGGTATCATACTTGTGGATTATCTAAGTCCCCGCCAGCACCACGTAAGCAGCAATGGCCCCATCGTCTACTGTATCTGGTCCGTCCTCATGGGCTACATTTGACAGGTGAACGTCTGCAAGCTTGTTGATTCCCATGGCTTCTAGCATTTGCACCCTCGCCATGAATGCCCCTCGCCCTCGTATCCATGAGGGTCGGCATGCAACATTCGTGCCTGCTCGCAGGTGAAGAGTAGTCTGAGCCCACATAGCAAGTTCAGAGCGTGGGCCGTGGGGGAGGAACCGAGAGGAGGGGCGCCGGTGGTTCCAGGTCCCCACACTGGTGCTTAGTGTTTGCGCGTACATGATTCCAGGGAGTATTCGTCGGGATGTTCAAATCCCTTGTAGTTCTAAGGGCGCCCCCCCACCTCGGCTATACTATACTACAGCGCCTGATGGGCACGGATTTGCAGGCAAAACGGCCAGAGAAGGGCTTCTCGTCAGGGTTCTGATGATCACTGTCATCCTGCCTGCTCACTGTCAATACTTGTTTGGCTTTGGGTCATGATCTGTAGTAGTCTAGCAGTACAAGGCTATGACGCTAGTAAGTCAAGAGCAGCTGGACCTTTGCTTACTCTCGTTCTCGACAGGTTCGTGGATCCGTCGCTCCGTGCGGATCCCGCCTTCTTGTTGCCGCGAGCCCAGCCTCCACTGGAGAGCAGGGGAACAGGAGACGACCTGACTGTTGAAGCATGTTTGGTCAGGCAACAGATCACACCCAAGGGAAGTAGGAGAGGTTGCATGTAACGTCATTGTTGCCACAGCTGTGCACGCTGTCCGAGGTCGGCGCTGAAGACGGGCCAGTGCCGTTTGGAGATAGCTGCCTGCAACCTGCGGGACAACAAGGACCTGGCACAGCACATGTTTGTGTTCGAGGACTTTGGTGATCTGTAGTGTCGGTTCAATATGGATTTCGTGCTACTTGGGCCCAACGCTTTTGGCCCGTGGGGACCCAGTCTGGTTAAGATTTACTTGCAGCCTCGAGGTACTCTCACAGGTCACAGAGCTGCCATAGCTGGCCACCGCACAAGATCAGAACTGGCAACAGGAGGTCGTGATGGCGGCTGTTGAGAATCACGGCTTGCATCTCGTCCGCGGTAACTGCATGGGTTGCTCATCAAACCACTCCAGACGGCTACCTCGGCTTGCTGCTTGCTTCAGACAGAGAGAGAGGGCCAGGACCATTTGCACCCCAAAGCTTCAACTCTGCACTATTCTGCACTCATCTTCGCTGCATGTTCTAGATTCGGTTCCCTTTGAAGTAGTGGTGAGGAAGACTTTCTGAAAAGCGCAGTTCTATTTGGCCCAGGTCCTTGGCCGATGCCTCTCCGGCGCTGCAGGCCAGACGGGGCAGAGCCCTGTGGGAGTTGGGGGCGGGGGGGGAGTTCACTGTCTTCCCACTGACTGTGTAACATGCGAAGATCCGTCCTAGTTACCTAGATGAACAATCTGTTGAGTGGGTGTCACCGTTGCTTTGTGCAGGCCGACAAGGAGGTGGTCCTCACTGCTGTTGGGCAGGCTTGGATCGGGACGCTTTGTGTGGCTTCCTTGCCCAGGCCTAGAGGGCTGAAGCAGGGTTTGCGCTGGTGTGTATGTACGTATTTATTTGTTCATGTGGGTTTGGCTGTTTGTCGTGAAAGCGGCATGGGATGTACTGCTGACTGCCTCCCGGCTTCTCGAAACGCTGAACTCGAGCAGTCCGAAGGATTGGCGAGCCTTGCGTCATGCCTGTCGAGCATTGCGCGGGGACCGCGAGGTGGGAACGGGAGCACAGTTTCGTTTTCCGTGTTTCCGAGCTGTGTATGTGCATGCTGTTCCTACGCCGTGGTCTCCTGACGGTTGGCATTCCTCGCTGCAGCATTCCCCAGCATTGCCTTGTCCAGGTCGCACGCAGGGCGGTGGGCCAGGACCCACGTGCCCTGCTCCTCACAACTGCGCAGTTGCAGGGAGACCTCAACTTCACGATGGCGGCCGTGGCGCAGTCGCTTGTCGAAAGGGCAGCCTCGCATACCATAGGAAGCCAAGAAGACTGAAGCGCGCCCGTTGGGCGGAGTGGCTAGACAAAATGCGGAATCAGTGCACCGAAAGCTTCCGGGGCCTTGGTCTTGTAGTCTTGCTATCTTCAACATCCAAGTGAACTTACCCTTTGCCCTGTAATGTGGCATCGGGAAAGAGCTCACACCATCTTTGTGCTGCTGTTTTGCAGAGAGAATCGCGAAGTTCCGTCACCTGCTGGAGCCTGGTGGTCGAGTGCCGGTGCTTTCACTTTTCACGGCCGTGGAAACCGAAGATGCACCTATCTCAGGCATGGTCGAGCCTTGGAGCATGCCTCCAAAGCACTTCGGGGCAACCGCCAGGCCGCGGGCCGGGAGGAGGAAGGGAACAATGCTGTTGCTCTCCCTTCTCCACGACAGTGAAATTTTGTGTGAAAGTGTTGCAGTATGTATGCGTGTGCATCTGCATGCATGCATGCATGTGTGTGTATGTATGCATGCATGCATGCATGCATGCATGCATGCATGGATGGATGTATGTATTTATGTACCATTTAGGAACCAGTTCGTGGTATGCCTGCGTACGTATTTCTGCATGCGCATTGATGGCATAGCGGCATATTCACGCCGTGTCTCTGGACTTCTGCAGCCACGCCATGCAAGTAGGATGCATGGCATGGGTCGAGTGGGATGCTGTGAAAGTCCAGTGCAGGCCAAAAGCTGAGGTAATGAGAAACCCAAAGAGTCCCAAGGCCTCAAAATGAAAAGATGCCGTACTAGTCGCCCGTATACGTGGAAGCATGCCAGATAGCACTCCCTGCGGTAACCTTCATAGTAGACCGTAGTCTCAGTTCTAGCTAGGATTTTTCGGGGGAGATCAAGGGCCAATGCAGAGCCAGACCTGCCGCAGGTGGCGATCGCGGCTGTGAGGCGCCAAATCATCGAAGCGAGTGGATCTGATGTATGTATTGGCTACGTTTGTCTTGGCTTCTTGTTTCTTTATTCGGTTCAGGTAGGTTGAAGCAGACGGCGGGCGGCGGGCGTAGGAGTTCAGAGCAAGCTGCCTAAACTGTCAGGCTTTGAGCTCGCGTTACTTCGGTGCCAGCTGGTGTGCAGACGGTTGCCGCGGTAGCGCCCCACCAAACCACGGAAGCCCGATGATGTTTGCTTTGTGCACGAGAGTGCAGGCAAGACGGCGAAGCCTTGGAGTTCGCTTCTGAGGAGCTTCGCGGAGACGAGGCCGGCTACAGCAAAAGCGCTTCCATGTCGCTCTGCTCGGTGGGAGTTGCCAGGAAGTGGCCTTGGCCGCTTTGGAGCAGAACTGGAGGTGCTCCCTTCAAGGAGTTCTTTGCCGCGTCGTTGATCGCAGCAGACACGGGGGATGTCAAACTCAACCCGTGTGTGTCCACATCAGATAGAAGAACACCCAAGTAGGGGAGCCACGACGGTGGGCCTGATGCTGCAACTGTTTTATTGAATTTGGTCCTGCAGCTTTTCAGCGTATCTCTGCGACACGAACCCATCTAGGTAAGACTTTGAAGATCTGACCTTCTGAATTTCCGGTAGTTGAGCAAACCTGAACGTGGGCCAGGGTAGGGCTGCATGCGGAGTTCGGGAAGTTTCCACACCTAGTGGCAATTCTGAAGCGAGGCTGCATCTGATTTGGCCCAACCATAACCATGATGGCACCAGCACTTGACAGTATTAGAATCTGCCACAGCTTCATCGCAAGAATGAGTATAAAACTGGCATTTGCTACAAGCCGCAGTAGCAACAGTAGTCGCCGTCGGCCTTCGTTGTCGCGGTCGTTGTAAGTCCTTCGTGCCAAACTTTGGGCTTCCTGGTGGTGGCACTGGCACTGCACTGGCAGCAGCAATGGTTGTAGTATTGCTTGTGGTGAATCAGCCGAGCAGCAGTCGTCCTAGTAGCAGTCTTCGTAGCGTAGCAACAGTCGTCGTCGTAGTAGTAGTAGTAGTCGTCGACGTCGTCGTCGTCGTAGTAGTAGTAGAGTAGAGCAGAGCAGAGCAGAGCAGAGCAGAGCAGAGCAGAGCAGAGCAGAGTAGAGTAGAGTAGAGTAGAGTAGAGTAGAGTAGAGTAGAGTAGAGTAGAGTAGAGTAGAGTAGAGTAGAGGTAGTAGTCCTAGTAGTAGTAGTAGTAGTAGTAGTAGTAGTAGTAGTAGCACGTCCTAAGTAGCTCCAATGGGAGCTGCATGGGCAACTCTTTGAATTAGGCTCCCTGTTAGGGTCCCCAAAATACCCTAAACCCTAATTCGTCTCAGCCCAATAGTTTCTCAATAACCCACAGACAACTCTGAGCTCACGACTGAGCTCTCGCTTGGCAATGTCCCTTTCTCTGGAGTTTAGCACTCCTGGCACCGTTCAGCCATGCCATTTGGGGTTTAGGGCTAGGGCTTGGGGTTGAGGGTTCAACTAGGAATTGACGGTTTAGGGTTAGGGTTTGATTGTGAATTGGGTTTGGGCTTGATCAGGGTTTAGGGCAGATCAGGGCTGTCAGAGCAAGAGTAAGGCAGCAAAAGAGGACTGTAAAACGACAGCTAGCAACAAGAGCACCGCGAACTGGAAGAGACCAAAGAAAAACACTGCAGAGAGGATCAAGAGCAACAAGATATACATACATATATATATATATAATATACAAATGAAAACCCGAAAATGTCCCGACAGTATGCCCGTACCACCCCTACCAGTCTAATTTGCAGCCACACTGTATGTCTAGTTTCGTCTTCCGGGTTGACGGTGAAGGGTTTAGGGTGTTTAGTCCTATATCCGACATGCCTGTGCCAGGAGACATCTGCATTCTTAGCAGCTGATGCAAGGTCGCAAAGCTCAGAATGATACCGAAAAATGACGGTAATATATGGGCCTTCATAATTTCAATAGGGTTTGGGGCCCATTATGCCATACTTATACTGAGGAACCCCCAAAATAGTATAGGTAATTCTAATGCTACACTTATAATAAGGAACACCCAAAAAACAGTCTAGGTAATTCTTCTACTATACTTATAACAAGGAACCCACCAAAAAAAGCAGCCTAGGTTATTCTTCTACTATACTTATAACAAGGAACCCCAGGTAATTCTTAAGGCCCCTATAATACTCCGAAGCCTTGGGTAGACTTTCCGAAGCCCCTGGGCCAGGGGCCGATGAGTTGAAGCGTGTCATCCCGGTTCAGCTCAAAGCTCTCGTTGCCTCGGGTTTAGGGCTTAGGGTGTAGGGGTTTAGGGTTTAGGGTGTAGGGTGTAGGGTTCAGGGGTTTAGGGTTTCGGGTTAGGGGTTCAGGGTTCAGGGGTTTAGGGGTTTAGGGTTTAGGGTTTCGGGTTGCGGGTTTAGGGTTTAGGGTTTAAGGTGTAGGGTTCAGGAGTTCAGGGGTTCAGGGGTTTGGGGTTTACGGTTTAGGGTTTAGGGTTCAGGGTTTAGGGTTTAGGGGTTTAGGGTTTGCGGTGTAGGGTTTAGGGGTTTAGGGTTTAGGGTGTAGGGTTTAGGGTGTAGGGTTTAGGGGTGTAGGGTTTAGGGGGCGCTACACTGGGTCGGAGAATCTTGTCTGACACAACGTGTCGCAGAAGACATAGAGAGGAAGCGACCACGAGCCCTAAACCAAACCCTGCAGACTGAACCCAAAACCCTAAAACCTGAACCCTAAACCTAAAAGCCTAAACCCTCGAGCCAGAGAGAGGAAGAAGGGGGGAGGCTCGAATGGGTAGTTCTCTAAATTAGGGTCCCTTCTCAGGTCCCCAAAGGGTGGCCATGCCATTTTGGGGCCCCGAATAGCACGGCCACCGGTATAAAAATGGATCCTACAGTAGAAGCCCAAAAGTTGGAAACCCAATAGCCTTAATTTCTTAAGAGGAACGCATAGGGAATCGCAGCACTAAATGTCCTTCATCCGGTTTCCAACTTTTTGGGGTTTACTATAATTTAGGGAACTACCCAAATGCTCTCGCGGCCAAGAAGCTGTCGCCATCTTCAAAGTCATTCATGGAGAATTTGTACCTCTCAGGATTTCCCTCTTACTGTTGGGGCTATATTAAAGATGATCATTCTTAATCCTCATTGGGTTTTATTATAACAAATATGTAAAATTGTATCCAACAAGGACCCAGATTGAGGGCTTCGATTTTAGGGTTTAGGGCTTGCTCCTGCATCTCATATCCCAGAGATCTACCAACCCTAAACCCTAAACCCATAGATCTACCATGCATTGGGGGCACGAGCCACCGCTCTTGTTGGAGGACTGCTGAGCCAAAAGGTTCGAGATTTGGAGAACCTGGCACAACACTGTCGCATGGAAACCAAAGGAAAGGGGTTTAGGGTTTAGCATTTCGGTGCAAAACGGACTTTCCTTTCTGTCATAAACTTCAGGATAATCCCTTACGACGCGTTATGCGCCCCAATGCGTTTCGTAGAGCTACGACGTGAACATAGCCCAAAGGTCATCGCTTCTACTCCCTTATAGAGCTCCCTTGTAGTATCCATAGCGGAAACAATCGCCCCTCATAGTCGGACCCTCATAATGCTCATGCTCATGCTCGTCTAGTAACCCAGGCTGATACTAACCCTCAGTCGTGTGGCCTCGGATGCCAAGCCGGAATGGCTAACCTTCCATGGTGCAGAGGCTAATGTAGGGGCCTTAATGTTGTTGGGGCCCCTTATACAAAAATTTAGTAATTCTAATCAGGAGCCCCCATAATAGTATTCGTAATTATTCAAGCCCCTACATTAGAAGGGGCTTTCGGGTTTAGGGTCTACGGGGCTTGCGGGTTGAGGGCATAGGTGTATTTGTTCAGGCTTAGAGGGGCTGACTACAGTCAGTCTTCTTGTTGCTGTTGCCACCACGATTGCTGGTACTACAGCCTAGCAGTAGCAGCAGCAGCAGCCGTAGCCGTAGCCATAGCCAGCCGTAGCGGTCGCAGTAGCAGCGCAATAGCAGCACCTGCGCACACATTGTCACTTGACTCCTTGTTCCGGGCATGCCTCTGCCGTTCCTTCTCCAACAGAAGCCATGGCTCTTGCTTGCTATCAAGAATCCTACAGACCCAGACAAGGCACGAGGATGCTGAATGTCACCTTGGCGAAAAAACGCAGAGATAGTTCGTAAGGTCGAGTTCGGGCCCGCGTGCGCTGAAAACTCAGAGTGCGGACCAACCCTGCCTGGGAAGACTGAACTACAGGAATTGAGCCGTGGATGCTGCCCCATCGCGCAGATGTAGTCAAGCAGTCTTTCAACTCTGTCTGCCCTATGGACAGAAAGGCATCCATGTGTCATGTTGAAATCTCGGCAAGAACTAAACCTTCAGTCCGTGCAAGCTCGGCACCAGTGGCATCCCAAATGTCAACCGGCTGGAAGGATGCCCTGAATATCAGAGAATCAGAAGCCACGCGATGTTGAAGCGAAGGCTGGTCTCCAAGCAAGAAGCAACAGAGAGACGATGCGGCTGACCACCATATTCCCAAGAACGAACTCAGAGCATCCAGCCCCAATCGCAAAGACGAGATCAAAACGGCGATTTCGATGTTTCGCATCCTATACCCGCAATTTCTGGATCGAGAGTTAGACGCGAGAACGGCCCACATCTTCGCAAGGTGGCCTCTTGCGAGTCTTTCGCCTGGCTGCAGCCGATTGGAGTTCTTATCACTAGCTCTTAGTGCTGCTGGCGGCGGCGCAGCAGCAGCAGCAGTAGCAGCAGCTGCAGCAGTAGCAGTAGCAGGAGCAGGAGCAGGAGCAGTAGCAGTAGTAGTAGTAGTAGTAGTAGTAGTAGTAGTAGGAGTAGTAGTAGTAGTAGTAGTAGTAGGAGTAGTGGCGGTAATAGTCGTCTACTGTAGTAGGCGTTGTTGCAGTAGGAGGAGGGGGAGCAGCAGAGGAGCAGAGGCGGCAGCAGCATGCCGAGACATGAAGATCAGCCTTGGCATCTTCGGCCTTTCGAATTACTTGCGGGCAGCGAAAGAGCCGAAGCAGACATCTAGGTTTTTGAGTCGACGGCAACACGTAGCCAAACCCACATCTGTCCCTCTGCTTGTCTCAACCTCCCGGCAAAGAAGAATCTGAAGCCCAAATCCTCAAGATCCCTGCCCCTGAGATCCAGCACCAGACATGGACATCGCTGGAGGCTCTGAGAGGCAGGCCGCGGCCGCGAGCTCGAGCTACTGGAAGTAGATCTGCGGGACTCTGTCGGGGCTGAGGCCGGAGGGAGGGCGAAGCCTCAACAATGCAGAGGCCCCCAAAAAAGAGGCCCCAATATTACAGTATATTATAGTATATTATAGTATGTTATAGTATATTATAGTTTATTATTATGTATTATTGTGTATTATTATTATTAAATTAAAGCATATTATAGTACCCGCCTTCCGGATTCAATCCCGACCTCGAACTGCGGCACAAGGCCCATCGAATCCTCCAACTCCCAGCTTAGCCAGTGGCCATCAGCCTACAGATGGGTGGTTTTCTGAATTAGGGTTTAGGGTACAGGAACCGTCTTTAAAGGAACCCTAGAACCCTCCTTACAGGAACCTTGGAAGGAAACCTTATGGGTGGTTCTCTAAATTAGGGTCCCCTTTGGGGGTCCTTTGATAAGGGTGCCGTACTATATCGGGGACCCAAAAACGGACCCTGATTTAGAGAATTACCCAGATGCATGTTCGCGCGGGCATGGCTCGCCGCGGTGCAAGACAACTGAGCGCGGTAGTGACCATAACAGGAGACATCCTGAACCAGATACTCTAAGCTTGAAAGATGAAAAGACGTAGTGTCATGATGGCCAAAACCCTGAAGCATGGGCATAGAAAACCGACGTCGGCGAATGACGGCCTGTAATGCCACGACGGTCAGAAACCTACTCCAACCGAGCTCAGACCAGGACGACCCATAATCCCAAACTGACCAGCAATTTGCCATTGTCTCGGCAGGCGAAACAGCATACACTGGGTGTTACCAGCGTACGCCAGTCTATACATTTGACACCATGCAGCGCGCAAGAATGGTCTACTTTAAGGGAAAAGGCCATAGGGCGGATCCTGCAAAAGGCTGAGCTCTGGATCTATTATCAGGGACCCGGCAGCGTTTTGCTGCCAAGAAAGTCGGGCTGAACTTCCTCACAAATGCCTCCCTCAGGTGGCCAGCGACCTGCCAGAAACGTCTCCAACAAGAGCTGAACTTCTTTGTTCATTTTGCTATATTATATTGAAAGAACTCTACATATTTTATAAGATACGAAGAGAGAGAGGGAGAGAGAGAGAGAGATGTACATATATGTATATATATGTTATACAATAAGTTCGTATACATACCAAACAGCAAGAAACCGTCAGAGGCCAGCGGCCTGGCTTTGAAGTCCGGAAGCAGGTCCAGAACCCTCCTTGCCTGCCACGACAAAGCCAGAACTGCGCAGCAGAGCTTAAGATCTGATCATGACCCTAAACCCTAAACCCTAAACCCTAAACCTGTTTTAGAAAAAATCAGTGGCTTCTGAGGCCTGGGGCAAGTGACGGTGCTGGCGCAGGAATCGGCTGACCTGCGTGGACAGGCTGTGAAATCACAGCAGGTTGATGTCACAGGCCTGGTTTTTGGAAATACCGGGTGTAGGGTTTAGGGCCACCGCCCAAAGGCAAAGGCAGACAGGAGCTCGAAACAGGTGCATAAGACTCGAAATTTTGGGTCTGGGGACCCAGGAGCTTCAGAAGAGAGAGGACCGAAAGACTGGTATCCTTTCGAAACCTTTGAAAACACGGACCCCCCTCCCCCCTCCCCCGTCAAAGCGGGGTGCTTTCAGGAGCCCCCAAGCTCCGAAGGCCTCGGAGGTGCAATCCAGCGCTCGCTGCGAGGACTGTGAAGCCAGGTTCAGGAGCTGTGGCAAAGCGGGCTTGCCCTTGCCTCACGCAGATTAGGGCTCATGGGGTTCATGGGTAATTTTTCATGGGTTAGGTTCAGGGTTTTAGGGCTTGCGGTGTATGGTTGTGAGGCAGATTCTAAGGTTGAAACCATGGGCCCCTAGTATGGGCCCTTAACCCTGGGATTCTTATACACCTACTATATACTAATCCTAACCTTAGACAGATTCTGGTTCATGGGTTATGGTTCATGGTTTGGTTCAGGGGTTTAGGGCTTGTGGTGTAGGGTTCATGGTTTAGGGTGAATGGTTCATGCTTCAGGGTTTGGGATTTTATGGTGCATGGTTTATGGCTTAGGGTGCAGAGCTTCGGGCTTCGGATTTAGGGCTTATGACTCAGATCGATGGGTTTAGAGACTTTAAGACTACAAAATACAACCATGACTACTATGATTCGGATCTGGGGTGCAGGACATGTTTAAGAGTACTTTGCCCAAGGGTGTAAGACAAGCTAAGACTGAGTACTGTAGCGACACGAACGAATCGGAATGGCAACAACTGTAGCGGCCAGCCTTCCCACAAGAATGAGTTGACGGAATCGAACCAATCTAAGGGGCTTGCAGGTGTAGATAATATCCCTTATAACAACCCGGATATACCTGGATGTTGCTAAACCCTAAACCCTAAACCCTAAACCCTAAACCCGCCAGCAGCAGCCCGAGAAAAGGAGTAAGGCCGCATTTGCGAAGTTGGCGTTGGGAACTTGAAACTTCAGGTCCAGGCTTTCTGAGTCCGGGGCTTGAAATGATGGGCTAAGGGTTTGGGTATAAGAATATAACATACCCTAAGATACTATAATAATAATAACAACAGTATGCTAGAATCTACTA
Organism: Symbiodinium sp. CCMP2456; assembly: GCA_905221635.1. Classification (NCBI taxonomy): domain Eukaryota; class Dinophyceae; order Suessiales; family Symbiodiniaceae; genus Symbiodinium; species Symbiodinium sp. CCMP2456. The sequence goes on from CAJNDV010011325.1 coordinate 55,803, forward strand.
CAATCTACAATAATAGTGATAATAAACTATAGTATGCTATAGTTTACTATAAAATACTATATTATGCTATTGCGAGGGGCTATGGGCGGGGGGGGTGGTGAGACCTTGTTGCTTGCTCACGGATTGACACCCATGAGCAGCTGCCTGCAGGAAATCCCCCGGAAGCAGGAGATTCGGGGAACAAATGGCAGTCATCTTCCAACGTTCATTACGATACAACTCCGTAGTTATCGGATAGGTATGCAAAAAAGTCATGCGTGCAATCTGGCCTCCGTGACATGAAGCAGTCCATGCAGCAGTGTTTTTTGTGGATTGGGAAGCTCCGAGGAGTACTGCTTCTAACTACCAATGCCTAATTTTTTGAGTCTACATGACCCCTGCCAAAGGCGCCCGAGAAGAAACACCCAAGAGCTGAAGAGTCGAAGAGCCGAAGAGCCGTAATATAGGGGCCTTAATAATTAGAATAGAGTTTTGGGTGAGATTATACTCTATTTATAATAAGGAACCCCCAAAAAATACTATAGGTCATTATCTAGGCCCCTATAGTATCTCCTTCAAGGCCCAAAGGCTCCGGCCTGGCTCAGGGGCGAACGACACGGCCTCACGGAAGAACGCCCCGGCGGGATTTAGTGTAGGGGCCTTAATAATTAGAATAGGGTTTTGGGGGTTCCTGATTATAACTCTAGTATAATATGCCCCAAAACCCCTCAACCCATAATATGCCCCAAAACCCCTCAACCCCTAAACCCCTAAACGCCCTAAACCCTAAACGCCCCTATTCTAATTATTAAGGCCCCTATATTAGGACTCAGGGCTTCGGGTTTAGGGTGGTCTCTCGCATATCGAAGGCTCCGGGTGCAGATCTTGCCTCGGGCCTTCAAGATGAACCGTACCCCGAGGGTTTAGGGTTTAGGGTTCAGGGTACAGAGTTTAGGGTTCAGGGTTTAGGGTTTGGGGTTTGCGGTTTACGGGTTTCGGGTTTAGGGTTTAGGGTTTAGGGTTTACGGTTTCGGGTTTCGGGTTTAGAGTTCAGGGTTTACGATTCGACTCGTCTTTGAACGTCTGGTGAAAGAAGAGGCTCTGCACACCTTCGTACGAGCAATGAGACTAGTTTTTATACGAATAATGCCATTACTAACACTAATAGTCATACTGTAACAATACTATTGATCCTAAACCCTAAACCCTAAACCCTAAACCATCAGGAAAAACTTGAATAATACGAAGAATGCGAACCCGGCCTTGGGCGGCAATGCTGGTTCGGTACTTGCACCTTTGCAGGAACTCGAAGGGTCCATGAACGGCTTAGGTTTCAGGGTTTAGGGTTTAGGGTTTAGGGTTTAGGGTTCTCAGATAGGTCATGCTGCCACCCTTACTGCTACTACCTTCCCTGTGCTCATTAGTTCTTGCTAGGATGCCACTATGGTGCCTGTGATGATGAATAGGCTTGGGAGTATGACGGTCGTCATGATGATGCCGATGATTGGCGGCAGTTTCGGTGATGATCGCAGCCGTTGTCATCAACCGTATGCATACTGCCTTTACTACATAAATGCGGGGGATAACAATTATGCTAGTGCTATTAACTATCGTGCTTACCACCATTGTGAGCAGTAGCAGCAGTACTCCTTCCCCTGCTGCTGGGGTTGGAGTAGTAGCGAATAGAAGTTGGAGTGTTTGTAGTACAGTTGCAGCAGCAACAGCGGGCGCTGGAGTACCAGCAGCTGCAGCCAGCATCAGCAGGCGCATCAGAACCAGCCGTTGTCGTAGTAGGATCGGCAGCTCTGCATGAGTTCGACAGTGGTGCAGAACCCTCAATGCAGGCAAACGTCGCAGGCCTGCATCCTTTTGAGCGCACCCTGACTTGCTTCCCAGCACCTTCAAGTTACAGCGCAACAACCAGTATCAGTCTTGCAAGCAAGAGCCGACAGCCCGAAATCAGAGTCTTGGGAGTTTCTGCCTTGTAGCTGTCCTGTTGCGCGTCCTCATCCTAATCTTTGCGGATCCTGGCGAGTTCGATGCGAGAACCCGGCCTTCAGCGTCGAGGCTGATCCGGTACCTCACAGGCTTTCGAACCCCGCGAAACAGAGCGAACTGACTAGGCGTACTCGGCCAGCTGACATCAGTATCACTGTTGCTACTACTAGCATTGCTGTGATCACGACTGCAGCTGCGATATTTCTGATGCTGAGGCTGCCAATGATGGAGGTGGTGATGATGATGATGGTGGTGGGTGAGCTTGACTTTCATCTGATCACTGTACTTCTGCCACTTGTCACTGCTGAAGATCGTAGCGGAAGCAGCTATTGTTGTGGCAGCCAGTCGCGGTCAAGTTGGTTCTGCTTCTCATGGTTCTCAATGCTGCCTAGCATTCTACAACTGCTACTATTGCTCCGCATGCGCCATTGCTACCAGCCGTATTGTCGCTGCATCAGTGACCACAATGATTGCACTCACCGTAATTACTTCTAAGCACGTGGTTGAGAGCTGGCATTTTAATGGGTATCATGGCTACTCGCTACTACAGCTACGTTCGCTGCCGATAACAAACAAAGCTGCAACAGCGGCCACAACAATGACGACCCCCCAAACCTTGATGAACTTGGTAACCTGGTCATCAAAGACAGCCATAAGCTATCTCGCTCCTCAATGCACGACTGCTTCTCTCTCTGAATAGACCCTTCATTCCGGCTGTTGACCAAGTCAGCTGGCTTTCAACAGCCCGAAGTACAGTGCCCTCAGAATCGGCGATTGCAGCAGGCCTGCGCCGTCTTCGCGCACGGCCGACTTGCTTCGCAGCACCTTTAGGCTGCTGGCCTGCCACATGTCTAAGAAGCAGATCCTCAACAGTGAGCCTGGGAAATGCGCCGCATGCCAATGCAAAGACGACAAGCACCAGGTTACCAAAACAAGCACTGCAGTTGTTGAGCGCTTGCAATCCGTCTCCGAGTGTCAAGTGACAGGGAGCTTTAGTTTCTGAGGGCTTGTCCTTATGTGCACCGCAGGTCTATACCAAGCGTCCCATATTCTGAAGCTTCCGAACAAACCTGCCTTCGGGGTCGAAGATTGCTCCTTACCTTCCCAGGCTTCAGGGAAAAACTCGGGGAATAAAGTCTGAGTTGGGGGTTCAGGGCTTAATACAGCATTGAGGGGTTCGAAGTTTGAACAAGCGCAGCGTCCCATTGCCGCTTGGGCGTACCACCTGCATTGTCCTATACCGCAATATGGCTTAGCCGAGACTCAGCATGGTGCTTCTTCTGTCGTGATGCTGACGGCGAGGGTGATGATGATTATTGTTACGATGGTTATGTTGGCGATGGTGCTGGTGGTATGGTGATGCTGATGATGAAGATGATGATGATGACGAAGCAGATGCTGCCGACAATGATGATGATGGTAGTGCCGCTGGTGACGATAGAACTGATTTTAGTAATGACGATGTTACCACCACTGCCATTGCTGTTTCGGAGCACTATGAACCTGACTATGAACCTGACCGTGTGGACGTGTACAGTCCTATGGCATTCATAAGTGCTTCCACCCATCAAACCTGCCATAAAAATTACAGCATCGATAGTTGACGCTCTACTCTAAGCCTCTGCCTTCTCCGGTCACAGCCTCTCGGTGTGACTTCCACACAAATCTCTTGCTGTAGGCGACCGTTGCAGGCCTGCGCCATCTTCGCAACCGACCGACTTGTTCACCTTGACGGCACGGACTCACAGGGCTTCCGGCGCTGGAGAGATGCAGACTACTTAAACGCGGGACAACAGGCTAGCAGCAGTGAGTATGAGCATGAGTATGAGCATCCGTCTGAGGACCTGAATGCCTGTTTGCTTTGGGCCAGCACCCGGAAGTCTTTCATAGTAATTTTCGATGAAGACACAGAGTTACTTGCGTAGCATCAACCGGAATTGCGGTCACACTCGCGCGAGCGCTGAGAAACTATGGGTGGTCGGAGGTAGCGGTTCCTTTTCAGACTCCGCGCCGCAAGCAGGTACTTGCGTCCGACAGGCTTCCAGCGAACATGAATAGCCCAGAAACCAATCCCGTTCGGAATTAGGGGCCTGTGCATGTGCGTCTCCTTCAGATGGACTGCGCCCAAGCCTGCAGAAAGAGATTTAGCTGCACCAGGAGAAGAATGCCACATCGCACTACCGACTTCAAGGAACACGCACCTGCTATGGGGCTCGCCGTGTGTATTGCCAGCACTCGACTCTGCAAGCGAAATCTGATCAGCAGCCCTCCTAAACCCTAAACCCCTAATAGAGGGGCCTTAATAGTTACCTATACTATTTTGCGGGTTCCTTATTATGGTTATAGTACAATACACCCCAAAACCCTATTCTGATTATTCAGGCCCTTATATTACACCCTAAACCCTAAACAAGGTCTTTCGTCTCGGAAATCCCCGGAACGAAAGCCTCCGGCGCCGGCTCTTCGGCGTAGCGGAACGAAGCTCAGCTGGAAGTGGTCTGATGTAAGGGCATTATTAATTAGAATACGGTTTAAAGGTATATTCAAAAGGAACCCCCAAAATAGTATAGGTTTGAGAGGGCCAAAGAGGCTAGAGGCAAGGTGGTTGCAAATAACTACTTTTAGGAAAACAATAGGAATTCAATAGGATCTTGGGGTTCCTTTGGAATAGGAAAACAATAGGCTTTTGGATAGGATTTAGGAGTGGTCAGCTGAAGGGCTTTTATTTCTATAGGACTGTAGTGAG